>CM076584.1:873157405-873405397 GCA_034641835.2 Pinus albicaulis | reverse complement strand
TAATAAAATTCCTTGCAACTTGGATGGTGGAAACTAGATCGGGGGTCTTAATTGGTGTTTCTCAAACTAGTGCGATTATATCCATGCGATTGATTGTGTCGAATTTGAACATGGTAGAAACCGCTTGATTACCAATCAATGATGTGAACTGTTAACAAGTGTGAGAGAAACCACCAATAATGGCAATGGTTCTCAAAGTACTCAGTACAATCTATGAAATGTGAATTTGTGATATGAAGTCGAAAATTTCACAAAATCGTTCGATCGAAGGTCAATGATGCAACCTACCGTCGAAGGCAAGAAACCTACCGTTAGGGCATGCAAATTCCAAGGTACTATTAGGATTATAGATCAAATTTCTAGATGATGAGTTTTTGTTGATAGAAAGTGATCCGTTGTAGGAAAGCCTACGACAAGAAACCATTAGATCAAGTTTTGAAGAAATTTTAAGCAAGGACTAACTCAAGGATGGTCAATGCGAATGGAGACAAATGTTTGCAATGAATGGTTTATTAAACTGATCTCTTGAACACATAATGGCACTGCAGATGGTGATGATTGACCTAAATATAATACCAAGAAACCGGTTGAAGACTTTCAATGTGGTTCGATTAACTGTTTGGCCAAAGGATTTTCTCAACCCAAATATGAATGTGACAAAAGTGTCGTGTTCAAGAGTGGTATACAACCTTTTGAAATCAAGTGTGACAATTGGATTCATTTTCTCTCTTTTCCCCCACCATTTCTGGCAAGTACCTCTTTATTTTTTACAAGCTTGAGGAGGATAACATTTGCTTGTAATATAATCTCATCCTTCAGATAAGTCCAACTTAGTATTAAAATAAAACCCTAAGAAGGAGTGGTTCGTTCCTGTTTATAATTTACAGGTCCTTTACTGTTAAGTTTTAACGAGTCCAGTATAAGTGAAACTTGGTGTTTTTCAATTTTAGGGAGTCAGAAAAAAAACTTAAGAAAACTCTGTGGGTGTACTTTTTCGTAAATTTAGTCTCTCAAGCCCGAAAATGGATAAAACAATGCAAGAGAGAACTCTATTGACCATGATTAGTCAACGTATACATTTTTCGTAAATAATCCATTTCAGTCCAGAAAAGGGGTAAAATTATACTGAAGGGACGACTGTTCATTTCCTTTAACGAGCTCGAATAGTCAAGTACTCGATGATCTTTTCATGTTTAGAGAGTATGAAAAGGGCTTAAAAGAGAACTCCAGGGTTTCGCTTCTTTGTATTTTTACAAAGCTCGAAAAAGTGATAAAAATATACTCAATGGTTTCGCTTTTTCGTAAGTTTTAATGAGCTCGAAAAAGTGATAAAAATTATACTCAATGGCCGAATTTCAATTTAATTAACGAGCAGGAAAATATGGAAAGAACTCGGAATTTTCATGTACGTTTTATGAGCATGAAAATAATAGCAAAAGAAGCTCTGGATCTTCATGAGTTTAACGAGTCTTGAAAATAATAACCAAAATGGAATCAAGATAGGTTTCATTTTTACACAAGCTTGAAACAGATAAAACTTTTCTTGAGACAGGTTTCAATTTTACACAGGCTTGAAATGTAGGAAAACTATGCTTGAAATAGGTTTGTTTCATTTTTACACAAGCTTGAAACAAAGGAAAAATTATGCTTGAGAGTGGTTTCATTTTTACACAAGCTTGAAACGTAGGAAAACTGTGCTTGAGAGTGGTTTGTTTCATTTTTACACAAGCTTGAAACAAAGGAAAATTTATGCTTGAGAGTGGTTTCATTTTTACACAAGCTTGAAACAAAGGAAAAATTATGCTTGAGTGGTTTCAATGCCACCCAAGCATAACTTGCTAGAGCACACAGTAGGGGAATTTTTAGGTCTAAAATGGGCCTCCTAAGGAAATAATAAAATAATAGCTAAACCAATAAAATAATATTTATGAATTTTCAATTCACTTTTTGCACCACAATCCATGTAACCATAGTTAAATTCAATTCAAAAGTTATGCCAAAATAAAATTAATAAAAATTTGTATTGATGTGACTATAAATAAGAATGAATTTTTCAAGAATAAAGTCATTAACATTGAACAACTAATGCATTTGTCCTTTGTACTTAAATAGCTTAAAATAAAATATAAATATAAATTTATAAATTCTTAATTATATTATATGCTATTAATTAAAATTCATATTATTTAAATTGTATAATAGCATGTAATTAATATACTATATAAAAATAATATAATATAATAAATGTATAGTGATATGCATTGTTTCTTTCAAGAAATGTGAAATGACAATAATATATTTTTATTCAAAAAGTGTGAAATGACATTTATTATGAGTACTTTACTTTGACTTTAAAAGTACTTAGAGCACTACCATAATTAACCATGAGTTTTTATCCACCATTGAGAATGTGAAAAGTAAGTACCTTTAACTCAAGCAATGCCACCTCAACCATTAGGGATGATGTCATCCCCTAAAATGTTATTGGTTCTTATAAAGTGAATTTTGATTGTACATTTTCTTGAGGAGGCCCATTTTAGACCTCAAAATTCCCCTAATGATGCCCCTCAAGCTTCATTGCATTTAACTAAGTAGGCTACTAGTTACTAATAGGTGGATGTAATAAAGGTTCATCTACGAGATCAGAGGAAAGACTCGACTTAACACTTACGAGATCTAATAAAAGACTCGACTCAATTAGGAGAGGATTTGTTTCATTTTTTAACGAGCTTGACATAGGAAAAGAACTATGCTCATGGAAACCTATTTCATTTTTTAACGAGGTTGACACAGTAACAGGAAATCTCCTCATGGTGACCTCTTTCATTTTTTAATGAGGTTGGCACAGGAAAAGAACTATCCTCATGGGAACATGTTTAATTTTTTAATGAGGTTAACAAAGTAGCAGGAACTATCCTCATTAGAACCTGTTTCATTTTTTAACGAGGTTGATACAGTAACAGGAACTCTCCTCATGGAAACTTGTTTCATTTTTTAATGAGCTTGACACAAGAAAAGGAACTATGTTCAAACCTGATTCATTTTTTAACAAGGTTGACCAAGTAAAAGTAAATTTTCCTCATGGGGACCTATTTCATTTTTTAATGACGTTGACACAGGAAAAGGAACTCTCCTCATGGAACTTTGTTTCATTTTTTAACGAGGTTGACACAGGAAAAGAACTGTCCTCATGGGAACCTGTTTTATTTTTTAATGAGGTTAACACAGTAAAAGGAACTCTTCTCATTGCCTGATTCATTTTTTAACGAGGTTGACACAGCAAAAGGAACTATCCTCATATAGGTTTCACTTTTATACAAGCTTGAAATAGAGAAAACTATGATTGAGAGTGGTTTGTTTCATTTTTTAAAGAGGTTGACACAAGAAAAGGAGCTCTCCTCATGGGGACCGGTTTCATTTTTTAAAGAGGTTGACACAGGAACAGGAACTCTCCTCATACCAACTAATTCATTTTTTAATGAGGTTGACACAGTAAAAGAACTATCATCACAAGGGCCTATTTCATTTTATAATGAGATTGACATAGGAAAAGGAACTCTCCTCATGGGAACCTTTTCATGGCTTCCAACTGGAAGAAACACATGTTAAGGGACACTCCTCATTCATGGCTTCCAAGAGGTCTTCATCAGATGGAAGAATAGTTCTCTCAAAGGAACACATTTCAAGGGATTCAATAGGGATAAGAACATCTTGTTCAAATAATCCCATAGAGTTTTCCATGTCAATTACCGGATCTAAGTCAAAGGAAGTCGAGCAAACAGTGAGAGCCTTGCTTGCATCGGTAACTGAAAACATGGGACTGGTTTCCACATAATTAACCCGTGGTGGAGTAGATACCACTTCCGTATAAGGAAAATTTAGGGGTGTCATATTATTGGTAGTTGAATCAAGACTAGTGAATGAAAGTTGGTCCATAATCACAATGTTTCCATTGTGAGGGAAATGCATCACGCGAAAGAGTGTCGATACGACAGCTTTCATTACATAGATATATTATCTCCTAAGGAGTAAATTGAAATCCAAGGGGCCTCAGACTACTATAAGATCAATATAGATAGTTTTACCTTCCAAATAAATAGGAAACTTTGGAATGATCCGTAAAGTTCACTAATGGTTATGTTAAAAGATGTCAGATTCTGTGTAATAAGCACAAGCTGAGGGGAATCCAAAGCTTGCCCAGAAATTGAGGATAAAATACAAACAAAAGCACCTTCATCTACATTCATGCGACGCACATTCTTACCACAAACCTTCACAATGATTTGGAAAGGGATGGAGGAAGGAATACAAGGTTTTGTCAGTCTATTCCAATCAAAGGAAAAGACCTTGGTACTTGGAGGGGTTCAAAAGAAACAGGTGAAATACGCCCTGGCGTAGAAGAATCTGATGTAACAAGAAGAACCTGAGTGGTATGAATTTCACTCTCTTTAGGGAGAGTGGGATCGACTGGATGTGAAATGAAGTCGACCACTTGATCAACTAATGGATCATCAACCTGAGTGATATCAGTTTCACTCTTTAATGGAAGAGTGGGATTGATTGTACTTGGAATTAGATCAATCACTTCGTCAGTTGATGGTTGGTTGGGATAAAGTTTACAGTAACCAGTTGGAAGTTTTTTCTGTGGAATAGTAAGGTTTTCCAACAATTTTTAGGCTTCATCCATGTGAGGGAAAATGTGAGTTTGATGACTCTCTTTGCATAAACTACATGGAAACCTAGCTTTACCTTTTTTCTTAGGAACTGTACTATCACTGGTTGATGGATCAATGGTAAGTTGATAATAAATTTTTGACCAGAATTCCAAGACCTTTGGAATACCAGGACAATTGATAAGGAAGTGGTCACCCTTACAAAGCTTGCAAGGGAATTTGGGTTTACTATGCATGTTGGAGGTTTCCTCAACATTACTAACACTTACATCCATGATTGGTTGGTTGACTTCTTCCTTTTCTTTCTACTTCTTCTTAGCCACTTGGTTACTAGTGTCAAGGCTTTTACCAAGTGAAGAGGAAGAAAGGGAGGAAGACATGTTTGGAAAATAGGGTAGATGGTCAACATGAGGTTGGTGATGTTGAGATGGTGAACTCTGTTGAGGTGAAGCATCTGGTTGAGGTGGAACAATTGGAGTATTTAAGGCCAACGACATTGAAAATAACCATACCGATAAACCTATGGTAAATCTAGGTAATGAAAATGTAGCCATATAAAGAGGAACAAAATTTCCAAAGAAAGGAAAAGTACTAGGATTCTCATTAAGAGGGGTTCCTTGGTTGGTAAATTCTGGAATAGTTGCCAGTATATTTAACTTCAGTGAATTTTATTAACAATTTAAAAAATATTCACAATTCAAAATCCAGACCTAACAATTAAAATTCACAATTCATACCTAAGGTCTCTAAAAAGTAAAAATAAACAAATGAACATGTGTTATCAAATCTAGGAGTCAAACCACACACAAACAGTAGATTCCCACACTAAAAACACTAGTTGGTGATGAAATCCAACATCGTAGAATTTTAATGCAGAAATGGTGGTTGGAACAGTTACCCCAACAACCTGATTATTGAAACAGACTGGTGCAAGTTTCTCCACTTAAACCAGCTTGAGTGAAGAGAACCCTCTGGAGAGTCCAAGTGAGTCTAGCCAACATTTGTTCCAGGTACAGTGGGATCTTCCCTGCACCGTCACCTTGGGAAATAATCCTAAAGTTTATGGCCACTAAGGTCACCAACAGGAACACATATACCTGGGGGGACATTCTACGATCTGATATACATGCAAGGGTAGAGTAACAAGCTCAATCGTCTTGAAGCATCCTTGACATAATCCAAGGTTTACCGACAAGTGACCCCAGACTCCTTGACAATTTTCTATCCGAGGTTTACCATTTGTAATAAGTGCACATCTTCTTTCTTTCCCAATTAGATAGGTATGATTACCTAACTGGTTTGGATATGACCTCATGCTTAACTCTTTTAGGAGGAGCTTCCCAGAACATACATGCTAAAATTGGATTTTCCTACCGCAAGATTTACTACTTGTTTGTTTAATTGCTTTGGAATGTTAACTACAAGCTATTCCAAAGCACTATCCTGAGCTAGAATGGTGGAAAGAGCCCTAAAAATGTAAAAATTTCTAGATGAATTTTATTAAGCGCTATGTTATTTAGGCTGTTATTACTTAAAGGGTAAATGGATATGAAACCAATGGTGATATGACCTGACCTAAAACTTAATGCAATCGAATATGATAATGTAATATTTTCAATTCGATGAATCCTAATTAAAAGTAAGGAGAGAGTTTCCATTCACTTCCAACAATGCAAGAATTGATAAATAAGAGAAAATATAACAAATTCTCTAATGCACTAATTTTATCAAGAAAAACTAATGCTTTTTTAATTCCAATTTTTTTTTATGTTTTTAAAACAAGCATAAAAACGTGTAAATTAAAATCAAAGAAACTGATCTAAATCCATTATTGATTTTTCCAGAATGTAAAACACACTGTTGTAGTCTATGCACAATTCACTTGAAAAGTATGCAAATGTAATCTATGCACGTTTTTCATTCATATTCTGAAAATGAGAATTCTAATCATGTTGTGTCCACTATTGATATAATTCTAAAATCATTTCTGTATCAGAACATGTAGTTAGTTTTGATCTAAGTATGGGAATGTCTACCTTAGTGATGATATACATATATATATGCTTGCATTGAATTTTTTTCAGGGTTTCAACTGGTGTGCCTGTAGCCCAATCTTCGGAATGATAAAGCACTTCACTCTTTAGAACTCTTCAGAACTCTTCAGACTTCACACTTTAGGGGGAAATATGTTACACTAAAATTTGTCACCATGACGTTTAGCTATATATATGGGTTCATAAGTACCTATTTATTGCTCCCGTAGAGGTCCAAAATCAAATCTTGGAACTGGAGAAAAGCTCTTAAAAATCCTAAAAAGCCTAAATCCGCACTTTTCCTATTCATTTCCTGTGGTACCACAGTTTTTTGCTATAAAAACTGTGGTACATCATGCATGTTCTGCTCATTAAAACTGCGGACCCCCATAAAAGGTAAAATAAAAAGAAAATTAGCTCAACTTCAATTCACATATTCGCATGCTTGAATTTGTACTTGCTCAGATTGAGATGGAGTGCACGAACCTGGGTTTTGTCTAATAAAATATAGGCTATGGGATATTATGGTGTATTATGATTTGTTTGGATGGCTGCGACCATACTTGAGTATATTTTTTGATCCTTACTACTGGATGGTTGCATCCATACCTCAGATATTAGTTCATATATGTACTCTATTATGGATGGTTGCGCCCATGCCACATGTTCATGTATCAAAGATATCAGTTATATTTGCAATTGCGGGTATTTCGATAGCGGTGTTTGGTTCAAACTCATTATTGTAAATAATTTCACCACTTCCTCTCTCTTGGACCTCATGCTTTAGAGGGCATCTGTTACACAAAATTTTGTCACTTTCCCTACAATCCCCATCCCGAACATTGGAGGCTCATTTTCTTTGACCAAAATAAAGTGTCATGCCTTGCAAAGACCATCATTGCATCCCTTTCCATGAGTAAAATAATCCTTTTGTTGACAATTTCCTAAACAAACCATCAGAAACACTTGTTTTTGCCTTGGCGCTGGTAGCCCGTTATGCCCTTGCGCCAATGAGGAAAATTAACACGGGCCCCCACCCCACCTAGTGCTCTGTCTCAGTTAGCTACTCATGCCAATCTATTTCTGGAGTTTTTTTTTTTAAATAAAGGAAAATTTTCCATCATAACAACTTCGTGGGTGAGTCATAGGGAGTGGTTCGAATGAAAAACCACGGCCTTCCTCCTTTGGCCTCTTGTTTCCACCTTTTGGGGAAACCTCCCAAGGGATAAGGCCTCCCTTCCACCATAGTAGGGATCCCAACCTCCTCCTCTCCCTCTATAAATATAGCCATCTGCCATTGATGTGCTAGCTGAACTAAACATATTGTTGCAGAAACGCTAAAGAGATTTCTATTCACTTTGCTAGAGAAAGATAGAACAGAGGATACCCTTGTTGAGAGAGCTTATGCTTGAGTATTCATCCCATCTGAGTTCCCTTACATACATTGAGACGTGCTTCGATTGATCCTTGCTAAAGGAGGATGTGACGTCAAGGCTTGGTTGTAACTATTTCTTCTACTAATACATATGCATTACTATTGTCTGGTTCCCATTTTGCGTTGATGTCTTTTATTCGATGCAATGTGCTTAACCCTCATTGACTGGTTAGTAGTTATGGATGAGATTGTTTTTTCATATGATGCTCTTGTTTTTTGGTCTTAGTGAAGGTCTCCAAGCATCACTGCGAGGGATCATGAGCCGACAAGATAGGAATCGAGAGGCCACCACTACAATAGCCACGACAATAGTGTTGGACTCCAAGTAGGTTGATCTACCTCATCTATTTCATTCATTAATTAGGAACCTACACTCTAGCTTGTCTTTTTGTTACTAGACCCACTCTAGGGCTAGAGGGATCATCTCTATCCGCAGAGAGGATTTACCTACATAACAAGGATGCTTCATCCACCAAAGTGCGATTAATATTATTATCGAAGATGCACACTTTTATTTGAAAGGTGATCTGGTTGGAAAGTCTAAAGAAATGAGCGTCAACATTAAAAGTGATGAGAGATGAATCTGAGGGATTTATCCCTATGATTGCAGTCAACAAGGCTTTGTGTTGTTGAGGGAAAATCTGCAAAACCTTCAAGCCATACATGGCACAAGGAGCTTGGACTAAGTACTCAACAATGTTGTAGTGTTGGGAATCCTGTGTAGATGGATTTTGTGTTGTCTTATGAATAACACCCTTAGGTGGGCGATAGACTGGCTCCAGTGGCTTATATAACATGAGAGGTTTAATGCAAGTAGCCGAAGTGGTTGAGTTCTTAGAGGAAGAACTTGACTCAGGAAAATCATATCACTTAGCTCGTGTGATCACATTGATTTTTGTTGCAACATAAGGAAAAAAATATTAGTAGTCCATTGAAATAGGTCGCCTCATTTCCCCCATTTTTTGTCGTGTTTGTGCAGTGAATGGATGATTCAAGATAGCAAGTTTTTGAGTAGTAGGTGGTGGTGCAAGAAGCGAGTAAAATTCATCCATTCGAGGGTACTCTTGACCAAAATTCTCACCTTGATAGACCTTTAAAGGGAACTTGATCTTACGACGGAGTTCAAATGTGCCCCCTCCTTGACTAGGTATATTTGGTTGATTGTCCTGAGTAGATTTCTTTTTTTATTTATTCTTCTTATTCATTTTTTGACCAGGTTGCTAAGTGTTCTTGGTTGTTATGGACTTCACCATGATAACATTCATGGGTTATTCATAAGAGGGTTTTTTTTTAGAGCTAGATGCACTTGTTGTTTATTTCGATTTAATGATCAATTTCCCAAGTTGGGAAGCAAGTTGGATCAGAGTGTGGTCTTAGGATATGTTTGGCTAGGTTAATATAAGGATGTGGGCCATTAGGAATGATGCAATAAAATGTTCTTGACTGACAATAAATAAAATCAAGTTGTTGGACAACCAAAATATCTTTTTCCTTAGTACCAACCCTGGACATAGACACATCCTTGGCTATAGAAGGTAACAACAATCGAATGAACCATTTCCAGAGAATATCGTTAGGATTTTTTTTTTTTTTTTAACCAACCTCTTATGTCATTGATATTTTTTAAAATTGGACAGAGGCAAAAATCAACGTCGTATCTCGTAGGCAACTAAAAAAGAGTAAAAAAAGGTCTGGGTCAAGGAAGAAAATTTATTGTAAGATGTTATATCTAGTTAAATATACCATTTAGAAGCATTTCTAGTCAGGGTAAATTGGAATAGATTTTGTTTAATTGAATAATAAGCCAACAAGTTCGATGAACACCAAATATGGTAGGTGGTGATATGTGTTGATGGATTTTCTCTAGGCTTCCCTTCAAACTTGGGGGTATTAAATGGTAATTTCATAGGTATGGGTGGCCACCAAGGATCATGATGGATGGGGTCATTCTTCAACTTCACCAAATACAAAATATCAAGAGATTATACGAAAAAATTATGAAGCTAATTGAACGGGTCATAGGAGAAAGAAATGTAGAAAATCCACGTAGATTCAAACTGATATTTGTAATATGCTAAAAAAAAATAATTGAATCTAATCTATAAATTGCGGAAATAAATTATGATCTCACAATCACATGAAAAATAAAGAGAAATAATTTCAATCGCACAACAGAAAGATTTATCTGGGGAAAGCCTCAGTTAAAAGCCTTTCTATCTGCATATTACATAAGTAAAATAATATGAGAACAATACAATGCTTCTCTCAGGCTTGAGAGCTCTCTCCACTATCTCTTTCTATCTCACTGATTCCTAAGAAATGTTGGTTCAATACTTAACTGATTTCTTGGCCTCATGATTCCCTATTTCTTTGCGCAGTTTCTTGGGTAATTAGGGCCCTATTGGCCAGGAAATTACCCAAAAATGATTGTACAATACATTAAGGCTCTTCCTCTAACTCCATGCACCACCTGTATAATTTTCTGATTATACAACTGATAGCACACTTCCCTTTAACTCCGATCTCAACTGGGTCTTCCTTAGACTCTAAAATGCATGAGCTATTTTTAGCGAATTATGAGTTATCTGATTGATGACTACATGTGAATTAAATCATATTTAATACACTTGACCTCTTACTAGTTCCTCCATCAGTTAGAACTAGTTAAACATATTTTAACTCAAATAAATTAAGTTAATTAATCACAACTCACAATAAACTCAACCAAGGCTCCTAAAAAGTAGGAAACACTCTACATGCCTCTAGTTTAACCCTCAACTCAAATTAACTAAAATAACTAAGTCTTCCTAACTTATTTAACTCGTACAAGTTTTTATGTGATGTGAATTTACAATTTCCTTCTAATTTAATCAACGAAAAAATAATTTGAAATCCTTCTAGATGCCATTTTCAAGATTTCTTGTTGCGATTTTCAACACTCCCTCTCAACAAGAAAGGAATTTAACTCTATCCCCATATATTACCTTCCAAATTTTCTTCATGCAACACTTATCCCTACTTTTTTTTTTACCGCAAAATCTGCAACTGAAAAGCACCTAAAAAAATTGAATCACTTGTGATCAATATGATGCATCTGTCACTAGAGTCTCTCACTGCTACTAGCTACTGCATTGTCTACTGAAAAATTCACACTATTGCTAACTCTGCATTATGCCATCTGCACTGCTATGAAATATAATTTGCGCTCCCCAACATCTGACTGTTGATAGTATTTGCATCTATCACTTTGACATCTAACTACATCAACCACCAATGATCCATCATGCTATTGTGTACTGTAATATTCCAAATTAGGAAAAATAGGAATATAGAACATAAAAATGGAAAATGTAGTAAAATATCAATACATCAACATGAGAAGGTCATAGGGACACTTTATTAGATATTATAGCAAAAAAATGAGTACAAGATCTCAAGGAGAAAGACACTCAAGCTAGGGAAAACAAGCTTCAAATGACCCAGTACATAAAATATGAAATACTCTAGCTACACAAAATTTTGGAAGGCCATGATTGCGCAGTTCTATGGACAAAAAATGCAGGGTAAAACTAAAAATAAATAGAACTGTTGATATAGTGCTTAGAAAATGTCAAGATCATAGATCTTGGCTCTCTACCACAATTCCAAGACAACCCAGAAAGGGTTTCTAGAAATACACACTATGAAAGTTGTAGCCCCAGGCCTAAACTACGCACTAAAACTGAATAAATTTTGGGAGGTGGCTGATCCGATGTAAAAATGGTACTACTCCTTCTGATGAAGGGCTGCTGCCCTCGCTAGAAAACAAGCTCAAAAACTTGGGTACTTAACCCTCCACTGCAACTGCCCTGCAAAATAATGAAGTTCGTGAAGGAGACTGCGCTGTTGAAGATGGCTGAAGCTTGGCCTGATGCTAGATGGTGGAAATAAATCCCAATGAACCTCTGATGAGTGGGCACTTGAAGTCCCCCGAGGATGAGGGTGGGATTTCCACTCGCAAACACCCTTGTGATAAATAGCACAACATACTTCGCTAAATAGTTGAAGCGTGTAGAAAGTCATAAAATACCAAACATAAAAAATAATCAGAATGCCTTATATGGATTCCATCCCCTTCCTTATATGCTTTCTAAGCTTCCTCACCCTTGGTCCCACTCATTAAATATGCTACTCTCATGGATACTCCCTCACACTATGACTGCGTTGTCCTCTAATAACTCTCCACTAACTCTATGATAGTGTCATTGATTTGGTCAACCATCCACATGCTTTAGCCCCCATTCACACCTGAGAGTGCTTTTCAACTGATACAATGATCCACATTCACATTAGAAGTGGTTTTATTCCTACTAAAGAGATTTATGGGTCTCTCTACCCTCTTATTCATCTATCTTAATGGAAGAAGCAAAAATTAATATTCCAACTAGCTGAAAGCTAATTAGGAATATTACAATCTTTCCCTCCCAAATTTTTCTTTTCCTCAAGAAACTACAAAGATGGGTGTTGTAAAGTCTCCTCTCCTTTCCATGTAACAACCTCATCAAATAGATCCCTCCACTGAATCAGATATTCTCCAATCAATATGTTCCTTAGTTGCCCCTCCCAAGTGTCCAAGTTAGCCTTTGGTGATAAAACCAAATGGCTCACACCATAAATAAGTTGGAGATCTATGGTGGAAACTACATGCTATCTAATGGCCTCATTGAGGCATGGGACATGAAAAATGTTGGGGATATTACTCCCAATGAGAAGCTCCAACCCATATGCTACTCCCCAACAAGATGGATCACCCTATGTGGCCCATAAAAAGGCTTCTCAGTCCCCTTCTTCTACAATTTAAGTGGTATGTATGATTGAAAATGGAGATAGACAAAATTTTCCACCCCACACTATCTCTCTTCCCATCCATGATCTATGTAGAACTCCTGCTGATCTTGGGTTGTAGCAATGTTGTCCTTAAGAGATTGGAATACATCCTGACTCTCTAGTATCTAATATTTCATTCTAGGAACCTTGCTTTCCCCAACCATTCTAAAAACAATAAATAGAACATCATCACCATATGGAACCAAAAATAGAGATACTTTTATTTCCATATGAAATTTCGGATGGTGACAATAGTCCCCCAAGTGGAACCAGCGCAGTTTTGCTCCTTGTTGCCCTGGAACACATTGTGGTAAGTAGTTTCCCAAACACTTTCTTTTTTCCTCTATCTGCTCATCTACCTAGAGGTAGTAACTGATATTTGGTGTCAATTGGGTACACCTAAAACAAAACAACACCTGCTCAAATCCCTCTAGGAAGTGGTTATTTCTATCACTGACTATGGTCCCAAGAAGACCATGAAGTCCAAGAAGAGGCTTGCCATCTTGTGGAGAAATGCACTATAAATAAATGGAAAAGGAATCTAAATGCTTTGTTAGTTGACCAATGATTATAAAGATACAGTTCTTACCATGTACCATTGGTGTGTCGGTGATGATTATAGAGATGAGCTTCCCATATTCTCCTGTGAAAAGGAGATGACCGTGAACAATACCGCAGGATGGTTGTTTTCTTCCTCATTCTTCAAGAAAACTATGCACTTCCTGATATGCTGGAGCACATCGTCCTGGAGACCCTCCCATGAGAATCTCTCCCTAATGGACCAATATATCCCGATGAAACCTTGGTGGCCAGAAAGGAGTGAATCATGTGTTGCATGTATAACCTTCTCCTTGAGCTTAGAGTCTCTAGTTAGGAAAATTTGATCCTGATAATAGATGACTCCATCCATCACTCTATAACTCTCATCAATCACTTGCCCATCAAGTACCTCACATGTGAAGTGGCTCTTAGAATACTCCACCAATAAATACCGGGAATCCCAATCTTGTGGATCCACATACTCAACAAGGAAAATGATGTTGACCTTTATAAGTCACCTATCACCTCATTGCCTCTTTCTTTATTATATTCAATGCCAAAGCCTTAAATAACCTTTCTATTTTCGATCCTCCTTTACGCACTCGCAACATAACCTACTTAAACAACTACATCATAGCCGATGGAGGTATTCGCGTAATTCCGTAATGAGGAAATGCAACTCAAATAACCTCTCCCTCCCCTCAGGATGAGGTAGGCATTCTCGATTAGGAACACCCTTGTGCTAAACAGCATAGCAACCCTGCTAAACAACAAGAGGAAGCAAAAGTCTAAACAGACCAATATCAAATGATAATCTAAAACATGAATAACAATGGTTGCTATCCCCTCCATATATAGCATGAGAGCCTCCTCACATTGGGTCCCATCCATACTTGCCACCAAGCTCATGCAAGTTTTCCTCCACTAAAACTGCGCTGTTTTATCATAAAGACCACTCCTCCATGACATCGCTATTGATTTGGTCAAAGTTGACTGAATCAACATGATCCAGTCCATGTTCACACCCAAAGGTGCTTAGTACAGCTGCTTATTCTTCCTCCTTTCACATTAGGAGTGTTATTATTCCTTCTAAAGGGGTTTTATGAGTCTCCCCACCCACTTATTCACCTACCTAGTGATAAAACCAACTATAATATTCCATTTAGATGAAGGCTAAATTTTTGGAATATTACAGTCCTCCCCTCCAAAATGTTGCTTGTCCTCAAGAAACTATAAAGGTGGAGCAAAATTCCTCCCTTCCTCTTCTTGTGACCTCCTCATCAATAGTTCCCACCACAGCTCAACATAATCTGCAATAAATCTACCCTCCAATGGTTCCTCCCAAGTATGCAAAACCAAATGGTGTACATCATGAGAAAGTGGAAGGTGTAAGTGGAAACCTTCTTGTTGTCCAATGGCCTCCTCAAGGTAGGAGTGATGATAAACATAGGGAATCTCATCCCCAATGAGAGTCTCCCATACCCATGCTATCATCCAAATGAAATGATCCATCCTCGGTAGCTCATCAAAAGAATCTTCAACCCTTGGTCTATGCATTGTGTTGGGGTTGCATGAAGAGTTTAGATTTTCCCATCCAAGTTGTTTCTCTCTCCATTTGTGGTAAGTATGGGGCTATTGCTGATCTTGGGATGAAATTTCATGGCCTCCAAGAATGGCCCAAGTTACCCCACCAAATAAATCAGCCATGAAGTGCCTCCTCCAAGAACTCAAGTTCTTCAAATGGCTCCTCCCACATGAAGAAAAGAGATGTAGTATGGAAATCATGGTTTGCCCATTATTTCTCCTGAAACATACAACATGTAAAGTAGGGAGAATCATACTCCCAATGGGCACTTCCAACCTTTGTCCCACTCTCCAAACAAAGCTCCCCATGAACATAAGAATATCAGCAATATATGGGAGCAAATACCAGTGAGAACAAGCTGCCATATGACAACCGGAAAGTGGATAATAGTTCCACACATGGAAATAGTGTAGTGCATCCCTTGCCTGCCTCAAATCAAAGAACAACAAGTTCTTTTCTAGTCACTTGTTTGCTGCCACAATCATCCTACAAGAGAGGATCATGAAAGTAAAATGTGGTGCCAATGGTGCACACCAAGAATCATGTGGCTTCCCCCACAAACCACCAAAAGAATAGCCAATATCAATGCTAAATTTGGCCTCAAGTACATCATAATATAATGTATAAGAAGGAGGAAAATTTTAAGGATGGAAAATTATATTGAAGTTTAAAAAATTGGCGAATCTCACTAGTCCCTAATATGCAAACTATAAAATGTTTATTGATGTATTTGTAAAATTATTCAAATTTATAATGATATTATATATATTTTCTATATAATGTTGGCGATTTTTAAGGTAAAATAATTTTATATTGTAAAATTTGGGCGAATCATTTCTTAAAAAAAATGGAAATTGGTGAATCTTTTTTTTGGAAAAAACATGGAAAATTAGCCCACCTACGAATATTAGCCCCTAAAATTTTCCATGATAAGTGAAGAAATGTGACCCTCCAATGCAACATGCTGCTCATATGAAGTAAATAAGTACAAATCATAATGCAAAATTGTACCTTCTCCACCATGTACTTTGGTCCTTGAGCTGAAATGGCTTGACTGGAAATGCTCCCTTACTCTCAATGAGTAGGGAAGTGGTTGTACCAACCTCTCCATCAGCATCCGGGCTATGCATATCTCCGTATGCTAAAATATATCATGTTGGATTCCCTCCCAAGTGAACTTCTCCATCAAATAATGATATGCATCAAGGTGCATAGAAAGGAAGTCCTCATGTGCTGCATGTAGCGGCTTCTCCTTGAGCTCAGAAGCTCTAGTCAAGAAGACTCTACCATAATAATAGATGACCACATCATCCACCATATATTTATCATCTCCCTCCGGGTCATCAAGAATCATGCAGGCACCAAGGTCCTTGGAGTACTCTACCAAGAGTTGAGATCTCCAATATGGATCAATCCTCCTAAGAGACAGTGCTGAATATATGAAATGTGAGGCACCCCACATGCTGTTGTCTTCTCCTTTTACATCCCTCATGACAAGGTCATCCTCCAAATTGTTGCCATGCCCATCATGCAGTTGCTCATGCTCAAATAGAAGTGGTGACCTTTGTAGGTTGGCCTCCCATGAGAAGCTACCATCCAAAGAGAACCTCCTGATCATGGCCAATGTAAGCATGAGTGGCCTCCCTCTACTCCATTGTATGGAGGATTCCTTACTCAAATGAAGTACCCTATGTTTCTCAAAATCCATGGAGCAGCTCCCTTACACCATGAAGGTGCCATCCTCCATCACTTCAGCAACTTCTGTCAGCGCAGCATATGTAGTGAGAGTGGGTGATGCTGAAAATGGGAGAATATCTCTCTCCTCCTTGAGTCTATCCCAAACTCTATGCATTGTACTAGACTCCTCCAAGGTCTTCACCCCTCCGGAATCTAAGAGTGGTGAACCAAATGGCAAAATGTCTCCCACCAACTCTAGATCTGGTGGCCTCCTAGGTGGAATGCCCCCATGTAGTGAGGCATCAAAATATGAAGTGGAATGTATATATGAGTGGACTGATTTGTCCCTCTCTTCACTGTGCAATTTAGTGTTTTTATTTTGTGCAGAAACCTCCCAGAATAGATAAGGGTGAATGCTCATCATCCCTTGATGCCAATCCTTCTTTTCTTCTCCTTCCATTTTCCAAGATTCACAACCCACAAAAACTGATGCATGTTGCTCCAAAATTGTGCTTTGGTTCCCACATGTTAAATCATTTGGAACTCCTTGCAAAGACACAAGGGCTCCTCTAATGGAAACAATGGCTCCCTTCCCATCTCCATGTGGTGATGGATTTTCTCCCGTTAGCCACGTATTTTTGCATGTTAGTGATGACTATATCTTCACTGAAGTTTTCTAGAAACCGATTTCCCTCCTTTCCCTTATGTCAATATGTCATCCAGAAAACCCTCCCAAAACTTTTTTCGCTCTTCTACCTATTCAGTTCACCCTTGGCGAAACCAAAACCTCATTGTCACAATCCTATCTAGCTTCAGCCTTATTGGTTTGCCCATCAGCTTTAAAAGGAAAATCCACATCTATTTCAAAATCTCCCCTATGTTAGGAAGTGGCGTTTAGGACATTTCACCTTTGGCAATCATCAAAAAGCCAAAAAAGCCCCCATCTGCAGTAGACCTACCATGAATGATCCCTTAATTTGCAAATGAAGTTGACAAACAGCCTTAAGTCGCGCCACTCATATTCCCTAGGTCTCAGCACTGCATGAGGCCCATTCTCAAGCTGACTAGTAGGTTTTTCACTGTGTTCTATGGTTCTACAAAGACAGGAAATATATTTCATCTCATGGAGTAAATGTTTGAGTTTACGGTGCTAGAGGAACAATGCTTCTAAGTGTGTACAGGAAAAAGCCTGAGATGAAGCCGCAAACAAAAGGTCACTCTATCAAAGACCTGGCTGCCTTTTCCAAAGATGAAAATCACAAGAAGAAAGGGTCGCCAATTCTGCCTCAAATGAAACAGGTAAATTGTCAAGGCCCAACCTCCTTCATTTACATAAAAGTGAGAGGTTAGGGCGCCTTCATACATAAGCAGAGGGCGCAGGCCAGAGTTGATTCAGAAGGCTGCAAAAGTCCAGGTTTGCCCTTACTGAAACAATGAAACAATATCTTCAGGTTTCATGAATGTAATTGCTGACCATAATAGGATTATAGTGGAGATATGATAAGCTCAAAGGAAAGGGAGTTTGGCCTAATAAAAGAGATCATCTGAAACTTTCAAGTCAGGTGAATGGTTGAAACTCTAGAAGGCCTGTCATCAGTGAACTTTCCAAAGCATAAGGGCCCTGTCTATCCACAAGATCAAACAGAACAGATGATAAACAATGCCATTACACAGGCAGGAGAAAGTTCTTGGTTTTTCAAGAAAGCACTGACCTTCATAGTCACAAAGGTTATTTGTCAAGTAAATCAATCATGAGATGAACAAGCCAAGTGATAAATATCTCAACAACCTTAGAACAAGAGCCATCAGGTTAGTTTCCTTCAAAAGCACAAATGATGCTCAGAAATAGTGATGCCTCAGATTGATGCTCAAATGATTTACTTACCACCACATTCAGAGAAAGGTTGTGTCTGACATAGTGGTAAAAGGGGGCTTCTGATACTTTACCTGATGAAGAGCCTCCTCCATATATGAGCAGAGGGCCAAAATCATTGCAGGCTGTTGAAAACTGGTGAGTCCAAAAGTGCAGGGAAAAGACACAAAGAAATTGAATGAAGGAAAGTGTTACTGTCTATGATATAAATGTATTGATCTCCCTCTTCGAAAAAGCTATCTGTCAACAGTCCATCCAGTAGAGAGGAGAAAATATTGAACATATTGTATGCTATTAATGCCAAAAGAGCAGTTGACTTAAAAAGGAGTTAAAGACCTTTCATGATCACCTATACAGAAATCAAAGGAAATCCTTCTGAGCAAACATAGAAGTCTAGGGTGAAAGGATGCAACCTAAAAAGTGTATTTAGAGTCCAGAGAAAAACTTGTGAAACACTCAGAAGTAGAAATTTATCACTGGGAAAGTGAAACAGTGACCAAGGTTGAGTCATAAAATGCAGGATGACAGGTATGCAATGCTATGAATAGACAAAGAGACAATTTTGAACTCAAAAGCTCTCTTATAGATATTGAGTTATGCCCCTTACAGATCATAATAAGATAACAAGACAAATCATGCCTTCAGCCAAATGAGTATAAATAATATAGGTCAAGAGAAATGGGTTCGTAAAGAAAAAGAGGCACAATACCAGGAGTGTAATAATGACTATATATCAAAAGTCCTGTTTTCATATTGCCCAAGCTTGTCTTTTCAGATGGAGGAGGCAAGTGGTATTTAATCTAATAAACAGGCAGAGGAAGTTGGTTGTGATGAATTATCACTGTTTATATGTCTTATGACAAACCACTTGTTACCATTCCAAAGAGCAGGTGTAGCACAGGACTGTGTGGAAAAGGGACCTGCAGACAAGACCTTCTAAAAACTTTGTCACCAAGAAGATTCCCCCTTTAAAGGTCATTTTTCACTGTGTTCCAAAGTTTTTTAGCCCGTGATCTTTGTTGGATCGTTTAAAAGGAAGAAAGCACCACCTTTATTTTGAGGGAAAAGAGCATTGTATACTACTCCTGCAAACAGAGATTTGAAAACCCACTGTTTAAAAAAACAAACAGAGTTTAAAGGTAATGTCAAATCCGAATGGGTAAGTAACCGTTGGAGAGTTGAGGTGATATAGTAGCGAAGGTAATTATGGTGTAAATTTTCATTTTCAAAAATCTGAAGGGGAGTCCATTCGCATCCAGCATCAAACAAGCGAGAAAATTGGGCGAAATTTCCGAAATTTGCATTCAACAGTCGGCGCGACGGGCCTGGAAAGTGGCGCGACGTGCCTGAGCGTCGTTTTGCAAAGGCCTTCAACGTCGGCGCGACGTGCCTGTAGGCGGGCGTGACGTGCCTGTAGGTGGCCGCCCGACCGCACGACAACTCCACCCGACACTTTTCTCCGGCGCGACGGGTTTTGCTCCAAAGGTTGCCGCGCCAGTTTTGAAGGGTTCCGTTGCATTTTTAGCTCCCTCCAAGGGATTTCTTCTCAAAAACTCATAAGGTACTCTATCTCCTACCTTGAAAAACTCGAAAAATCAAGTTTAAAGCCTGTAGACCTCGGTTTGAAGCTGTACATAGTTAAAAGGGCAAAGTTTGTTGATGAGAAGCTGGAGGCAGGGTTGTTGGTGATTAGGCACGGTTGTTGATGATCAAGTTTAACATTTGAAGCCAGAAATACACGGTACACTGAGGAGCAAAGATTATTGATGGTTAGATTTTGACATTAAAGGCAGAGGTACCAAAGTGGTGTTGGTTTTTTTAAAACTTCACAAATAAAAATGGCCACTGTCTAAAGTGTAGAGTGCTTAGTAATTGCAGTTGATATTAAGACAAGGGTACAGGTATTTGGGTGGCTCTCTTAAACTCACAAGCAAAAGAAGGTGTTTTCTAAAAACCATAGTGCATTGATATATCACCTAGCACAGTTCTGCTTTTCTTCCACTGAATGGTGTCATTTTGAAAAACTGTGGTTGTGATATGTTTAGAGGGGAGGCCATTTCTAAAGAACAAGGCACCAAAACACCTATCACAGCAAGCCTTTTCTTGAAATCTGCCCCTTTTTCACTGTTTTTCACTATTTGAAAACTTATCAACAGAGAGCTTCCAAAGATGACAGCATAGTAAAAGACAGAGGTGGTTGATGGTGGTTTTGTAACATCAAAGCCAGGAATATAGATGTGTTGGTGGACTTTTAAACTCACAAAGCAGGGGATTTGTTTCCTAAACCACTGTTGCACTGACTTTACACCTAAACCAAGCCTGTTTTTCTGCACTACACTATATCATTCCGAAGTTTGTTGAACAGATTTTTCTGAAGGTGAAACAGGTTCATTTTCCAGAAGGCAGGGTTATTGCTGATGGGGCATTTGTTTATAATCAAGTTTACATTGAGGCCAGATGTACAAAGATGATGATTGACTTCTCAAATTTCATGAGTAGAAGGTGTTTTCCTTAACACTGTGGGCTAATTTTTCACATAACCAAAGGGTCTTTTTTCTTTTCCCACTGTGTGGTCTCCACAGAAGTCTTCTAACAGGGGCATGTTTCAAGGTAAATGACCTAAAAGAGCAGGGTTATAATTTTGAAGTTTGGTTTCAAAGACAAAAATACAAGTGCAAGCAGGCCTCTAGCAAAGTCACCAGAGGGGTGATTGTTTCAAGACTGTGCACAAAGAATCTACAAAGCAGTTCTTACACATAGTGCCATTGTTAAGAAGGATACATAGCTGAAGTGCATCCAAATTTGAAGAAATGTTGTTAATAAGTGTTGAGGGGGGCTTATTCAAGGAAGCATTGTTACATTTCATCCAAATCCACAGTGTCCATATCTGTCCAAACAGTATAGTGGCCATTTTCAATCCAGCAGGGCATTGTTCATAAAAGGCAGTTGGTTTCTTCCAAAGCATAGTTAGGTCAAAATGCCTCAAAAGCAAGACAACAGGAGCAACATGACAGTGCTGAACAGCAGCAGCTCAGCAGTTTGAGCAACAACATAAGGATGATGATCAAGAACAGCAGTTTTAAGGAGCGCCCGACACGGAAAGAGAAGAAAGACATATCAGCCCTTGATATTTTAGCTTCAGCTTCGGAGCATGTCTCTATGGACCCTTGAGGGTCATACATGCCATTTTTGGGCCTGTTTCGAAAACTTTTTGTTTTTTGGCATTTTTTGGGTTTTCGCCAAAAACTCATAAATACGCCATTTCAGTTTGATGAGTCGTCAAGGGAGGAGGGTGATACCAATGGATTCCATAATTTCATGAGCAGCTCTCCAGCGATTTTCAGGGCATTTGAAGATCATTCGCCCCTCCAAATTGGCGAAAAACAGCCTCATTTTGCACATTCTGCCCGCCCTATCAGCAGCCTGCTATTTTCTGGGTTTTTTCACACAGGTACATTTTTGAAGGACTTTCAGAGACCAGATTGATATGATTCCACTTGCATTGGAAAGCAGACACAGAGAGCTTTCCAACGAGCCATCATGAGCCTCATTTCGACATCGGGAAGGCTTCCATTTGCATCCAGCAAGTCAGGGGACCTTTTTCAGGCATAAATATGAAGTATTTTTGTAAATTTTGAACTCCAAAAATCTGCTTTTCCCAAATGTGCGTTAAGCTATTTTTATCATTGGGAAATGATGTAAAGTCAATATAATTTCCGTTTTTAGCAGTTTTTTAGATATTTTATGGGATATTTTGTGCCTTGGGCTTTGCAAAGCCTCAAGGACAAGTTTAGATATTTTGACTTGGCCAATGGGATAGCTAGTTGTTCCATGAGGTTTTCCTCCTTCTAGCCTATTTATCCCATGGTTCTCATTGTAAATCAGAGGCTGAACTTGAGAGAAGAATTAATGCATTGGTCATATGAGCTTTGAAGAATATACTTGAGTTATGATGTTTGGATTGCCTCTTGGATGCTTTTGAGGAATGTTGAAGGCTTGTTGATGGATTCCTTGACATGGTAGAATGGTATAGTGCTTCCTAATGTTGTTTTGTCTTCTAGTTTTCACTCATATTTCATTTTTCTTGCTGCTATAGATCAGTAAAGATTGATTTTGAGACATGCCCATGGAGGCACCTCAAAATCCCTGAATCTTCATAGCTTGATGTTTTCTTCTCCCTTAGTTATGCTAAAGAATTCTTAGTTGCTCTTTAGTAACCTAAGGTATTGTTGCTAAGTTTTATTCATAAGTTCTATGTATGTTGAATAGGATGTATGGTTTGCCCTACCTACCTATTAGCTGCCCATAGTTCTGTCTATGAAACTTTCTCTTTGACTGATTTGTTGATCATCTTGTTGAACCAAGGAGGCCTAGTCCCGATCTAGCCCTTTGCCTAAAACTATGAAAACTTATTTGTCCAAGTGCCCAATGACTTAGAGACTATGCTTAGGCGTTTCGGCATAGTTTATGAGTTGTTAGTTTGTCTCATGTGTTTTCCCCAAAGTCTGATAGCCATTTCCCGAAGTTAGAGGGTCTTATACCTCTATGTATGGCTGGAATGTTTGATTTCTATGCATTGATTAGCTTATAGTTATTCCTAGCATGATTAATGGCTTGCTATTACATGTTTATGTCTGCTATTAACTAGTTTTCACTTGAAATCCCTTGTCTTTCACCAACTTATTGTTCATTTAATCCATTTTTCCCAGAGATCCCTTCTATTGTGAATCAAATCGGCCCTACAGCAGCTTTACATCATCACTTCATAGCTTCCTTGACCTGTTTGACCCCATAGCCCAATTTATCTACATCTTGTTATCCAGTTTATGTATTTGATCAGTTTCACCCCTCACAAACTTAAAAACTAAAAAAACCAAAAACACACTTCATAACTAGCCTAATATCAGAACATCGCAAGTAAACACACCGACATCTTTTGCACTTATAGAGAGAGCCCTCTCTGAGTCCAGGAAGGCTAGGTCCTTGGGCTCCAAAGCTTGGCTTGATGTTACATCGTCATTTGGCTAGCCAATCGGCCAAATCACGGGACCCTAACATAATGGCGATCACGGTGGGACTCTGAGTGATTAAAAAACTTAGTTTCCCTCATCTTAAGAGATTTTTGAGACTACTAGCTTATTGACTTACCCCACCGCTCACTAACATAATGGCGATCACGGTGGGACTTTGAGTCAAAACATCCTAGGTATCCCTTAGGAACTCTCAAAATCTCAGTCAAACTTAGAAGAGTAGAATCTAGTTGTCTCACCATCCTAGCAAAATGATGAGTCAGTTATAGGAAATTCTTCCAAACCTCAGGACTAAATAAAACTCAAAAAACCCCAAAACACTCCCTTAGATTGGATTTTGACAGTACTGGTGGTGGACCATACAAATATACCTCAAAACAACTAAAAATCCACCTGGCGACTCCACTAGCCTCTAGTAGGCCTTACTACCTTGCTAAATTTTAGAATACCATCTGATTTTGCCACCTCATCGCCACCCTAACATAATGGCGATCACGGTGGGACTCTGAGTGATTAAAAGCTTAGTTTCCCTCATCTTTAGAAACCTTTGAGAATACTATCTGATTGACTTATCCCACTGCTCACTAACATAGTGACACTCACAGTAGGACCTTCCGAGTTAGTGACAATCTAAGTACAACTTAGTAACTCATGAAGTCTCAATCAAGCTTAGTAAACTTAGAGATTGTTTGAAAGGTAGAAAATAGCTCCTTCACCATCTTAGCAAAATGATGAGTCAGTTATAGAAAACCTTTCCAAACCTTATAGGCGCATAAAACTCAAAAAACCCCAAAAAACACTCCTTTTGATTTGTTTTTGTTAGTATTGGTGGTGGACCATACAAATATACCTCAAAACAACTGATTTTCCACCTGGCGACTCCACTAACTTCTAGTGAGCCTTACTATTTCACCAAACTCTAGGCTACTATCCGATAGACCTATCCCATCACTCACTAACATAGCGGGAGATGGTAAGACATTGAGTACATAATAGTACAGCAAACTCTTATAGACTCTTTGGTCCTTTAGGTACCATAAACAAGCAAGCAGTCCATAGATTCATTGTTTAGAGTAAACTCTTTTTGTTCTCATCACCCTAGCAAAGTGTTGAAACAAATCTAGGATACTTTAAATAACCATAGGCTGCACATAAAACTCAGAAAATCCAAAAACATTCTCAGATTAGTTACTGGTGGTGGACCATAGCTATCTTCACAAAAACAATCCATTTCCACCTGGCGACTCCACTAATTCATCCCTTCTATTTTTGACCATCCTTCGCCTTAGTATAACTTTAGAAAAATCACTCATCCAAAACATTCACCAATACCATTCTCTCTGAACCCTGGATCTAAAATCTGGCTTCACGAAGAATCAATACCAGAGCCCATCCAGACCCAAATCCCCCTATCATAGTAGATGACCCGGAAAAGATTCTGTGGCAAGCTTCTGAAACTGACCATCTAGCTACTGGGAGATCCATCCGTAGAGCAAGATCTGTACCTAAACATCGCACTATCCTACTAGATTCACCTTTTGAACTAGAGTCATCACAAGCTCTTCCCAGAAGCAAATCATATAGTAAGATTAACTTTGACGATCTTGAACCCCTAAACCCACCACAGAGTCCTATTAGAGAAGCTTCACCCACCACTCCTCCTGATTTCTAGCTTCTCTATCAGTTTGGCTTTTATCACCCCAGATCTGCTCAAAACCAGATCACTAGTCCAAGTTCATCCGCTACACCTGGTCAAACCACTACTGTTCAAACCACTTCATTTCAGCCTACTAGTCCTCATCTTGTGCATCATCCATTAGCTCCAGTCATGGCAGCCTGGTACGCACCTTTGGTGCTACCACCGCCCTTGGCTCCTCTCCCAAATAAATATCAAGACAAAATCCCACACTTTACTGGAGAAGACACCACCACAGCTCAACAGCATGTAAGTAGGATTAGTGATGCTTTTGAATACATGGAAGTACACGACGAAACCGTCAGAATGAGAATATTCGCCCAAAGCCTGGGTGGAGAACCCAAAACATGGTTTAAAAGCTTGCCTCCAAACAGCATCCACAACATCCTAGAACTCTGCCAAGTCTTCACGAACAAGTGGGAAGTCCGAAGGAACCCTATTCAAATTCTGTTAGAATATAACAACCTAAAACAAGAAAATGGGGAAAGTGTCCAGGCATACTGCACTAGGTTCAACAATGTGTATAACGCCCTCCCACCTCACTTCAAACCCCCACTTGGTTTAGTCTTGGCAAAATTCCCCGAGGGTTTTGATCCAGACATGACATATCATCTGAGAGACAAGGATCCCCTTACCCTAGAGGAAATGCAACAAGTAGCCATAAAACAAGAAGCCAATTTAGCAGAAAAAAGAGCTAGGACTAGATTAGAAAGAAAAGTCCCATATAGAGATGAGGTATCCAGTTCATCTCCTTCCCTAGATCCTAGAATAGATGGCTTGGTCAAATCCATGACAAAGATGTGGGAAAAAATGAGTGAAAAAGTGCCTCCTAGGGAAAACCAACTAAACCCTCAAAACCAGAACCAAGGCTTTAGAAAAGGTCAGTCTCAAAATAAACCAAGAGGAAATGATCAACAAATCAGACCATCCTTCAGTGAGAATTATGTTGATAAAGAGGATAAGGATACTGAACCCATTGATGAAAATCATTGGAACCTCATAGGTTCTGATAACGAGAGTAAGGTTTACCTCACAGCAGAAGAGCAAGAGTTATGCTATCCAAGTCAGGAAGAAGCCAATGATGAAGATCTCGAAGATCCTGTCATAGATTTTCAGAATGCCATTATAGAAGCTCATAGGCAGTATAACCTTAGAAGTAGAAAAAACCAAGACTACTCCAAGAAGGGTAGCCCTGACACTGCTAAAACCTCTGACACCATCCCTAAAAAAGCCATGGATAGCAACAAAATTATGGCCAAGAAAATTGACCAAAACAAGGATAAAGCTATTCAAACAAGTCTTAGCTCAGATACTCTTAGCACCTCTACAAAAACCCCCGAAGTAACGGTGTCAAACAAAGTCCCGAATCAGAATCAGCAAATTAAGAGCATATAAAAGATCATGTCCGAAAAAACTGAAACAAATCTGCCCAAAATACAAACTCCTTTTAGTTTCGAAGGGGAAGTTTCCGAAATAAAAATTACCATACCCCTTACTGAGCTAATAACTGTAGATAGGTATAGATCTCAAATTTTCAAAGTTTTTGACATAGGGAGCGAAGCAGATACTTTAGATCTAACTGAAAACAAACCCGAGCTCTTATTCGGCCCGAAAATAGAAGGTCAATACCAAGAAGGGTCTGTTTCTCCTTCCTATGTGAGCCTGAACATACGGGACAATATATTACATAATGCCATGTTAGATTCGGGTACCTCCCATAACCTCATGCCTAAAGCAGTCATGGAAAACCTGGGACTAGAAGTAACTCAACCTCTGGTAACTCAAGAAGTCATGGAAAACAATACTCCCATTTATTCCACTCATTCCAATTTAGATTCTTTTATCTTATACAATGAAAGTGATATAGACAAGCAGATAATGGAAAAGGAAGAAGCTCTCAAACCATCAGAAACGCATTTTCTGTTACTAGATGCAGAAACTAATAACCAAAACTTCTCTGATCTTTCTCCTGTTAATCCTGCATATCATAAGTCAGAAAATAGATTTGTAAATCAAGTTGAAGAAAAGAAATCTGGCAATCCAATGTACATGGCTGGTGACATTGCTTATGTTAATTATTCTCAAATGTTTGATCAATATGTTGACTTATATGATTTCCAAACAGAAGCTAACTTTGCAGAAGATTCAGTTTTTGATTTTTGGGAGGAAGCTCAGTTTCATAAATTTGAGAAAAGTAAGCAGCCATTACCGGTCATCTATGACACTCATGAGGAGAACCTTGAAAGTTTAGAAGTAAGTGAAGAGTCTCAGACTCTTTGCTCTACTTCACTTCAGCTCGTCAGAGATAACATGCACATGATTGGAAATCAACAATTTTTCAGCTTTGATGATGAGTTTGAGGAAGATGGTGAAATTCTTGAGCATATTGTAAATGAGAATCCTTTGCCTGAAATAGTTGAGGAAATCATTTTGGACATAGAATCTTCCTTAACTCCAGATTTGCAGTTATCGAGTTCCATTGAGTTACAAATTGCAGATGAAGAAGTAGAGGTTGATAAACACATGGGAGTTGTCACACTATCCTTTCAAGATAATTTACTGTCAAAGTGTATCCCTGCCCATCAACCTGATGACCTTCACACAGTTTCCAGCCCGCCCTATCAAAACTCATCAGCTTGGATTGAAAAATACACTGCAATACATGATGAGTCTGACATTTCGAGTGATCATGAGGAAGAGTTGTTTTACCAGGGGGGTCCCAAATATAGCCAAGTGGAAGAAAGAGTAGTCCTGAATGAAGCCTATATCTCAAAACCTCTAGATCAGGTATTATTCCAAGATCCATTTGTTGTTTTCCTTGAGAAGTCTGGAAGAGTAGTCTTGAATAAATCCTATGTATCAAATCCTCTAGATCAGGTATTATTCCAAGATCTATTTGTTGTTTTCCTTGAGAAATCTGTAGGGGTAGTGGGTTCTATCATAAACAAGTTGCTACCAAGAATGAGAAAAAACTTAAGCTCTACTATCCAGAAACAAATCAAATGGGAGTGGCCTTTTCATTATTTCCGCATCATGAAAGAACTAAACCAGAATCACCCATGTGAGCATCTACTTGACTGGTTGCATTGGAAAACAGAGTTCACCAAACAAATGTCTATTGTGCACAGATTAGATCAGGATAGAAGGACAACAATAGAAAATAAGCTTAGCCTGTGAGCACCTTTTCATTTGTAGTTTGTTTGAAGAAATAGTAAAAAGCAGAAAAGAGGGCAAGTGAAGATAGAACAAAGGCCCCATGTTCCAAAAAAATAGTCCTTCGGAAAGTGAGCAAGTCTAAATGCCGCTACTAGTACTTCAATGTCTTGTTCAGCTATCTAGCCTAATCATAGCTGAGCATGTTTAAATTTATTTTCTGATAAGTTAGTGAGCGCCAAGATAGTCAACATTGTGTAAGATTGACTTATCACAGAGCTTAGATTAGGGAGAGATTCTGGTTCCACATGCCTAAAACAGAACCAAAAAGAGAAGCGAGGGATGAAAAACACATTATACATCTTAGCCCCACTTGTCTAGTTTCCTTTGTTGCAGAATAACATTTGTGTGCAGCTTGTCTTTTATGCCGCAAATGCATGACAAATCAGACTGCCTAATCCTGATTTGATCATTTTTAAATTTCAGGTTATAGATTAGAGAATGAAATCCTGTCAAACTGCTTAATCTTGACAGTCGATCTAGTTTTAGGTAGAGAAATGAAGGAGTTCATCAGCTTAATCTGAACTCCCAGCAGATATAAGAGTAGAAGTAGATAGTTTCATTTTGTAAAAAGAAAAATATGCATTGTCAAAAGACTGCTAGTTCAAATGCGCCAAACAGAAGAAAAAATGCTAGGAAAGATAGTGGGGTAGGTAGAAGTATCATTAATGTTAAACATGCTGACACTTTTCAGAAATAACATCAAGAGAAGGGTAAATTTTGTGCCAATGGATAAGGCACTGGTCTTCATAAATCCAAAAATCTGAATTCTGGACACCTCCTGACGAGGAGCTGCCCTCCCCAAATGGAGCCACTGTTAGCCATCAGTATTTTTTGCATGTTAGTGATGACTATATCTTCAGCTGAGTTTTCTAGAAACTGATTTCCTTATGTCAATATGTCATCCATAAAACCCTCCCAAAACTTTTTTCGCCTTTCTACCTATTCAGTCCACCCCTGGCAAAACCACAACCTCCTTGTCAACAATCCTATCTAACCTCAGCCTTATTAGTCTGCCCATCAGCTTTAAAAGGCAAATCCACATCTGTTTCAAAGGTCTCCCCTATGTTAGGAAGTGGCGTTTAGGACATTTCACCTTTGGAAATCATCAAAAAGCCAAAAAGGCTCTCATCTGCAGCAGACCTACCATGACCGATCCCTTAATTTGCAAATGAAGTTGACAAACAGCCTTAAGTCACGCCACTCATATTCCCTAGGTCTCAGCACTGCATGAAGCCCATTCTCAAGCTGACTAGTAGGTTTTTCACTATGTTCTATGGTTCTACAAAGACAGGAAATATATTTCATATCATGGAGTAAATGTTTGAGTTTACAGTTAGAGGAACAGCTGCTTCTAAGTGTATTATGAGCCTGAGATGAAGCTGCAAAACAAAGGTCACTCATTAGGACCTTACAGCTCTTTCCAGCATGAAAATCACAGTAAGAAAGGGTCGCCACTGTCTCAGCTAAATGGTAAATTGTCAAGGCCCAGAACCTCCTTCATTTACAAGCAGAGGGTTAGGGCGCCTCCTTCATACATAAGCAGAGGGCGCAGGCCAAAGTTGATTCAGAAGGCTGCAAAAGTCCAGGTTTGCCCTTACTGAAACAATGAAACAATATCTTCAGGTTTCATGAATGTAATTGCTAACCATAACAGGATTATAGTGGAGATATGATAAGCTCAAAGGAAAGGGAGTTTGGCCTGATAAAAGAGATCATCTGAAACTTTCAAGTCAGGTGAATGGTTGAAACTCTAGAAGGCCTGTCATCAGTGAACTTTCCAAAGCATAAGGGCCCTGTCTATCCACAAGATCAAACAGAACAGATGATAAACAATGCCATTACACAGGCAGGAGAAAGTTCTTGGTTTTTCAAGAAAGCACTGACCTTCATAGTCACAAAGAGTTTTGTCAATATAACAGGTCATGAGATGAACAAGCCAAGTGACAAATATCTCAACAACCTTAGAACAGTGTCACTGTGGCTAGGTTTCCTTCAAAAAACACAGTGATGCTTGCAAATAGTGATGCCTAGATTGATGTTGTTCAAATGATTTACTTACCACCACATTCAGAGAAAGGCTGTGTCTGACATAGTGGTAAAAGGGGGCTTCCCATACTTTACCTGATGAAGAGCCTCCTCCATATATGAGCAGAGAGCCAAAATCATTGCAGGCTGTTGAAAACCGGTAAGTCCAAAAGTGCAGGGAAAAGACACAAAGAAATTGAATGAAGGAAAGTGTTACTGTCTATGATATAAATGTATTGATCTCCCTCTTCAAAAAAGCTATCTGTCAACAGTCCATCCAAGTAGAGAGGAGAAAATATTGAACATATTGTATGCTATTAATGCCAAAGGAGCAGTTGACTTAAAAAGGGGTTAAAGACCTTTCATGATCACCTATACAGAAATCAAAGGAAATCCTTCTGAGCAAACATAGAAGTCTAGGGTGAAAGTATGCAACCTAAAAAGTGTATTTACAGTCCAGAGAAAAACTTGTGAAACACTCAGAAGTAGAAATTTATCACTGGGAAAGTGAAACAGTGACCAAGGTTGAGTCATAAAATGCAGGATGACAGGTATCCAATGCTATGAATAGACAAAGAGACAATTTTGAACTTGTGTGTACCACTGATACCAAAAAAGAAAAATGTCTCCTTGAAGGAAAGATCAAGCAACAAGACAATGTCAAATACCAAATCACAGCTTTCAAATGTTTTGGTGCATAAAGTGAACATATTTCAGTTATGAAATGGTTCTGTGGGAAAAAAGAGGTAACACAATGTTCAGAGCAGAATAATGACTATATATCAAAAAGTCCTGTTTTCATATTTCCCAAGCTTGTCTTTTCAGATGGAGGAGGCGAGTGGTATTTAATCTAATAAACAGGCAGAGGAAGTTGGTTGTGATGAATTATCACTGTTTATATGTCTTATGACAAACCACTTGTTACCATTCCAAAGAGCAGGTGTAGCACAGGACTGTGTGGAAAAGGGACCTGCAGACAAGACCTTCTAAAAACTTTGTCACCAAGAAGATTCCCCCTTTAAAGGTCATTTTTCACTGTGTTCCAAAGTCTTTTAGCCCGTGATCTTTGTTGGATCGTTTAAAAGGAAGAAAGCACCACCTTTATTTTGAGGGAAAAGAGCACTGTATACTACTCCTGCAAACAGAGATTTGAAAACCCACTGTTTAAAAAAACAAACAGAGTTTAAAGGTAATGTCAAATCCGAATGGGTAAGTAACCGTTGGAGAGTTGAGGTGATATAGTAGCGAAGGTAATTATGGTGTAAATTTTCATTTTCAAAAATCTGAAGGGGAGTCCATTCGCATCCAGCATCAAACAAGCGAGAAAATTGGGCGAAATTTCCGAAATTTGCATTCAACAGTCGGCGCGACGGGCCTGGAAAGTGGCGCGACGTGCCTGAGCGTCGTTTTGCAAAGGCCTTCAACGTCGGCGCGACGTGCCTGTAGGCGGGCGTGACGTGCCTGTAGGTGGCCGCCCGACCGCACGACAACTCCACCCGACACTTTTCTCCGGCGCGACGGGTTTTGCTCCAAAGGTTGCCGCGCCAGTTTTGAAGAGTTCCGTTGCATTTTTAGCTCCCTCCAAGGGATTTCTTCTCAAAAACTCACAAGGTACTCTATCTCCTACCTTGAAAAACTCGAAAAATCAAGTTTAAAGCCTGTAGACCTCGGTTTGAAGCTGTACATAGTTAAAAGGGCAAAGTTTATTGATGAGAAGCTGGAGGCAGGGTTGTTGGTGATTAGGCACGGTTGTTGATGATCAAGTTTAACATTTGAAGCCAGAAATACACAGTACACTGAGGAGCAAAGATTATTGATGGTTAGATTTTGACATTAAAGGCAGAGGTACCAAAGTGGTGTTGGTTTTTTAAAACTTCACAAATAAAAATGGCCACTGTCTAAAGTGCAGAGTGCTTAGTAATTGCATTTGATATTAAGACAAGGGTACAGGTATTTGGGTGGCTCTCTTAAACTCACAAGCAAAAGAAGGTGTTTTCTAAAAACCATAGTGCATTGATATATCACCTAGCACAGTTCTGCTTTTCTTCCACTGAATGGTGTCATTTTGAAAAACTGTGGTTTTGATATGTTTAGAGGGAAGGCCATTTCTAAAGAACAAGGCACCAAAACACCTATCACAGCAAGCCTTTTCTTGAAATCTGCCCCTTTTTCACTGTTTTTCACTATTTGAAAACTTATCAACAGAGAGCTTCCAAAGATGACAGCATAGTGAAAGACAGAGGTGGTTGATGGTGGTTTTTTAACATCAAAGCCAGGAATATAGATGTGTTGGTGGACTTTTAAACTCACAAAGCAGGGGATTTGTTTCCTAAACCACTGTTGCACTAACTTTACACCTAAACCAAGCCTGTTTTTCTGCACTACACTATATCATTCCGAAGTTTGTTGAACAGAGTTTTCTGAAGGTGAAACAGGTTCATTTTCCAGAAGGCAGGGTTATTGCTGATTGGGCATTTGTTTATAATCAAGTTTACATTGAGGCCAGATGTACAAAGATGATGATTGACTTCTCAAATTTCATGAGTAGAAGGTGTTTTCCTTAACACTGTGGGCTAATTTTTCACATAACCAAAGGGTCTTTTTTCTTTTCCCACTGTGTGGTCTCCACAGAAGTCTTCTAACAGGGGCATGTTTCAAGGTAAATGACCTAAAAGAGCAGGGTTATAATTTTGAAGTTTGGTTTCAAAGACAAAAATACAAGTGCAAGCAGGCCTCTAGCAAAGTCACCAGAGGGGTGATTGTTTCAAGACTGTGCACAAAGAATCTACAAAGCAGTTCTTACACATAGTGCCATTGTTAAGAAGGATACATAGCTGAAGTGCATCCAAATTTGAAGAACTGTTGTTAATAAGTGTTGAGGGCTTATTAGAAACATTGATTTTTATTTGTCAAATCACAGTGTTCAGTGTCCCATCTCTGTCCAAAGCAGTCATGTTAATATTTTCAAATCCAATGAGGCATTGTTCACAAGGCGATTTGGTTTCTACAAACTCATTGGGTCAAATGCCTCCAAAAGCAAGAGACAGAACAACATGGCTGAGTCTTGGGCGACAGCGACTGTCAGCAGTTTGAGCAACGGCATAAGGATGATGATCGAAACGACGGTTTTAAGGGACGCCAGAACACGGAAAGAGAAAGAAAGACATATCAGCCCTTGATATTTTGGCTTCGACTTAGACTCTCCTGGACCCATGAGGGTCTACCATTGAGCTGTTTGAAGAAAACTTTTTGTTTTTCGGCATTTTTTGGGTTTTTAGTCAAAAACTCATAATTACGCCGTTTCAGTTCGAGGATTTGTCAAGGGAGGAGGATGATACCGATGGATGCCATAATTCCATGAGCAGGTCTCCAACGATTTTCAGAGCATTTGAAGATCATTCGCCCCCTCAAATTGGCGAAAAACACCCTCATTTTGCACATTCTGCCCGCCATATCAGCAGCCTGCTATTTTCTGGTTTTTTGCGCACAGGTACAGTTTTGAAGGACTTTCAGAGATCAGATTGAGATGATTCCACTTGCATTGGAAATCAGACACAGAGAGCTTTCCAACGAGCCATCATGAGCCTCATTTCGACATCGGGAAGACTTCCATTTGCATCCAGCAAGGCAGGGGACCTTTTTCAGGCATAAATATGAAGTATTTTTGTAATTTTTGAACTCCAAAAATCTGCTTTTCCCAAATGTGCGTTAGGCTATTTTTATCATGGGAAAATCATGTAAAGTCAATATAATTTCCGTTTTAGCAGTTTTTTAGATATTTTATGGGATATTTTGTGCCTTGGGCTTTGCAAAGCCTCAAGGACAAGTTTAGATATTTTGACTTGGCCAATGGGATAGCTAGTTGCTCCATGAGGTTTTACTCCTTCTAGCCTATTTATCCCATGGTTCTCATTGTAAATCAGAGGCTGAACTTGAGAGAAGAATTAATGCATTGGTCATATGAGCTTTGAAGAATACACTTGAGTTATGATGTTTGGATTGCCTCTTGGATGCTTTTGAGGAATGTTGAAGGCTTATTGATGGATTCCTTGACATGGTAGAATGGTATAGTGCTTCTTAATGTTGTTTTGTCTTCTAGTTTTCACTCATATTTCATTTTTCTTACTGCTATAGATCAGTAAAGATTGATTTTGAGACATGCCCATGGAGGCACCTCAAAATCCCTGAATCTTCATAGCTTGATGTTTTCTTCTCCCTTAGTTATGCTAAAGAATTCTTAGCTGCTCTTTAGTAACCTAAGGTATTGTTGCTAAGTTTTATTCATCAGTTCCATGTATATTGAGTAGGATGTATGGTTTTCCCTACCTACCTATCAGCTGCCCATAGTTCTGTCCATAAAACTTTCTCTTTGACTGATTTGTTGATCATTTTGTTGAACCAAGGAGGCCTAGTTTCGATCTAGCCCTTTGCCTAAAACTATGAAAACTTATTTGTCCAAGTGCCCAATGACTTAGAGACTATGCTTAGGCGTTCCGGCATAGTTCATGAGTTGTTAGTTTGTCTCATGTGTTTTCCCCAAAGTCTGATAGCCTTTTCCCGAAGTTAGAGGGTCTTATACCTCTATGTATGGCTGGAATGTTTGATTTCTATGTGTTGATTAGCTTATAGTTATTCCTAGCATGATAAATGGCTTGCTATTACATGTTTATGTCTGCTATTAACTAGTTTTCACTTGAAATCCCTTGTCTTTCACCAACTTATTGTTCATTTAATCCATTTTTCCCAGAGATCCCTTCTATTGTGAATCAAATCGGCCCTACAGCAGCTTTACATCATCGCCTCATTAGCTTCCTTGACCTGTTTGACCCCATAGCCCAATTTATCTACATCTTGTTATCCAGTTTATGTATTTGATCGGTTTCATCCCTCACAAACTTAAAAAACCAAACAACCAAAAACATACTTCATAACTAGCCTAATATCACAACATCGCAAGTAAACACACCGACATCTTTTACACTTATAGAGAGAGCCCTCTCTGAGTCCAGGAAGGCTAGGTCCTCGGGCTCCAAAGCTTGGTTTGATGTTACATCGTCATTTGGCTAGCCAATCGGCCAAATCACGGGACCCTAACACTCCTAATGGTACAACGTTGTTAGCTCTTATTTTATCATCCTCTTCATCAATATTTGAGAATTCCTCATCATCAATGAGAGACCCTTGATCTTGGTCTTCTCTTGACGGAGGAACCTCCATGTCTTCATCTATAGAAGAGGGCTCTTCAAGAAGTGGGGATCTTGCCCTTGGCAAGGCATCATACATGTTTTTATCCCCCTCAATATAAATATGGAGTGGAGTTGCTAAAATAGGTCTCTCCAACTCATGCAAAGGTTTTGAGTAACAAACAATGTTTTACAACGTTTAATATCAAATATTATGACTAAGTTCTTAGTGAACCCAACATAAGTTTTTAAATTTTCATGTTTAAATGAAGCACAACTAGAAAACCACCACTCATGGGCCATACCTTTGAGGTGAAACACTGCTACTCTGATAGCCTCCTTTTCTGAAACTCGGTGTAGCTGGAAATAAGAATCTAGCTCCTTCACCCAAGCTTTGGCTGTGCACTTTGTTGATCCATCAAAGTTAGATAGAAATATTCTACTTATCTTGCTTCTAATACTGGATCTTTTGTCTTCCTTGAGTTTGAAAAACCCTTGGAAGTCCAAGTGCTATTTGTATCTCCTTTATTGAAACTCATACTCCATAAGATAGTCACTCAAGGTCTCCTCCATTGGTGAATATTCTTCCTCCATCCTTCTTGTAGTGAATGTGGGAAAATAACTGTGCTGTGGATCTACATGTGTGGCTGAATGCTCACACCCATCATATGAATAACTAGGGCTTTCTTCTCCTTCAAACCCTCTTGGAATTTTTATACACTTCTCCCCCTTCATCTCCTTGAGATCTTATTTGATAATTTTCATAGATTGGAAAAGAAGCTGAGAGATCCTCTCTTCCTTCATTTCTCCAAATAATTGATTCTTGAATTTGTTTCTTCTATAAAAATCCTCTTTTCTATGATAAGAAGCTTCTCCTTCTAATGGCATAATGTCTTGAATGCACAGGCTGAGCCAAGATTATGCTATGATACCACTGTAGTATCCCAAAAAGGAGATAGCAAAAATACAAGACATAATAATGTAGAACACAACAAATCTGAACATGACATAAGAGGGATCAATATGCAGCCATAATTTTATTAATATATCAACAACAATATACAAAAGAGCTTGAGGGTCAAGCGACCCAAGAAATAAGAACAAGCCTCCAATGATCAGATCAATAATCACATGAGTTGCTGCAACTGTATAGAATGCCGGAAAGCAGTGACAGTGATGTCTATATCAGTGTAGCTACTGCTGTAATAATACATAAATGTAAAATGGATGATAGATACAAAAGAAATTCCCATAATGGGAATTATATACAGTGCTCCAAAAGGAATGCACTTAAGCCAAAAGATGGTTGAAATACACCAAAGAACCAAGCACTGGAAATGTGTACTGCTACTACTGGTGCTACTGGAAAATACTACTTCTGAGGCAAAGGACCATGTGTAGAAGGATTTTAGAGTGCTCAAGTGACCCAAGAAATAAGAACAAGCCTCTAATGATCAGATCAATAAACACATGAGTTGCTGCAACTGTATAGAGTGCCGAAAAGCAGTGACAGTGATGTCTATATCAGTGTAGCTGCTGCTGTAATCATACAAAAATGTAATATGGATGATAGATACAAAATAAATTCCCATAAAAAGAAGAATATACAGTGCTCCAAAAGGAATGCACTGAGCCACAAGATGGTTGAAATACACCAAAGAACCAAGCACTGGAAATGTGTACTGCTACTACTGGTGCTACTAGAAACTACTAGTTCTGAGGCAAAGGACCATGTGCAGAAGGATGTTAGCATGCTCATAATGATCTAGGATTTTAACCATGGATTATAATAAAAAATCCCAGAAAAATCCATAAATGGTTTGGCGAAATCTTAACTTTGCATTTTCGGCCATTTTTGGGTTACCCACTGCAACAACTCACTAAAATAATGTAGTCATGGACTGGAAATATGCTGTGAGGGATGGTAGATGTTTGGCCTAATGCAAAAGATTTAAAAATATGCCAGGGATCCCTCCTTGTTGATCCTCCAATGGATAGGTTACCTCTCCACTGAAAAACAAGCCTAGAAATAACTCTATGTGATCCACCTTTGCTACACCCTGCAACACAACCCAACTCTAAACAGAAACTGCACTATAGTTGAAGGAGGTAGCTTGGCTAGAATTCTAGAATGAGGAAATTAATCCCAAATAACCTCTCATTCCCTGAGAATGGGGTAGGGATTCCCGATCATGAACACCCTTGTGCTAAACACCACAACAACCCTGCTAAACAGCAAGAGGAAGCAAAAGTCTGAACAGACCAATATAAAATGATAATATAAAACATGAATAACAATGGTTTCTATCCCCTCCATATATAGCACGAGATCCTCCTCACATTTGGTCCCATCCATACTTGCCACCAAGCTCATGCAAGTTGTCCTCCACCAAAATTACGTTGTCTTATCATAAAGACCACTCCTCTATGACAACGCTATTGATTTGGTCAAATTTGACTGAATCAACATGATTCAATCAATGTTCACACCCAAAATTGCTTAATCCAGCTACTTATTCTTCCTCCTTTCACATTAGGAGTGTTATTATTCCTTCAAAAAGGGTTTTATGAGTCTCCCCACCCACTTATTCACCTACCTAGTGATAAAACAAACTATAATATTCCATTTACATGAAGTCTAAATTTTTGGAATATTACACTCTACTAGCCCATCAATGAACATATAAACTCTCCTAGTTGCAGATAAATATGTTTCCATGATGGAAATTTTTAAAAATTAAAAGACATAGGTCTTTGGATTACCTGGCTACTTGAGCTTGGCTAGCTCAACAAAAGGTGCCTCTGGATCTCTTCTATCAAATATTTCTACTAACCTCCAGGTGAATTTTCCATATGTAGTCACATTAGCATGCCCCAATGTAGAAAGACTGAGAAACCACAAATCATGTGCCTCACCTTCAAGGTGCATAGTTTCTATGTTAATGGCTTCAATCTCTGGTACATGGTTCAACTAAGCATAGATGTCTAGTTTCACCACCCAAGATTTGGTTGTGCAATTAGATGACCCATCAAAAGCAGGTAGAAAAATCTACCCATAGTACACTGTAGATCATTGTTATGCATGTACCCTCCACTTCTATTGTTATTATGGGGTCTTATGTTGTCCCCAATCTGAAAGAACTCCTAAAAGTTCATATTATATTTGAATCTCTGAGATTGAGACTCATACTCTAGAAAATAATCTTCAAGAGTCTCTTGTTCTTGGCGTCCTCCACCATTTCCTACTACTATGAATGTAGGCATAGTGGAGCATTGGGAAACTTGCTGCATTACTATTTTCTCACACCAGTGATGTGAAGTGCGAGAGATTTATCCATGTAGAAACCTTCTTGGGGTCTCTATTTATTTCCATCCTCATCTCCTTAATTTCTCTCGCAATATCCTGCATGGTTTGGAGAAGAAGCTTTGGAAACTCCTTTTCATCTATTTTTCTTGATATAGGAGTTTTTCCTTTTTCTTCTTCATTGCTTGTATAATCAAACCTTTTTTTTCTATTGATGTACCACTTCTCCCTTTATGTGAGAGGCTCTTCTTCTTCTGATGAAATAGATGTGATGTCTCAAAAGTTGAGCCAAGATTATGCTCTGATACCACTGTAATATTCCAAATTAGGAAAAATAGGAATATAGAACATAAAAATGGAGAATGCAGTAAAATATCAATACATCAACATGAGAAGATCATAGGGCCACTTTATTAGATATATAGCATAAAAATGAGTATAAGATCTTGAGGAGAAATACACTCAAGCTAGGCAAAACAAACCTTAAATGACCCTGTACATAAAATATGAAATAATGTTGCTATAAAAAATCCCGGAAGGCCCTGAATGTGCAGTCCTATGGAGAAAAACTACAGGGTAAAACTAAAAATAAATATAACTTCTGATATAGTGCTTAGAAAATGTCGGGAACATAGATCTGGGCTCTCTAGCACAATTCCAAGACAACCGAGAAGGGGTTTCTAGAAATACACAATATAAAAATTGCAGTCCTAGGGATGAACTACACACTACAACTGAATAATTGTTGGGAGGTGGATTATCTGATGTAAAAATGGATGATACTCCTCCCTACTGATCCTTCAGATGACGGGCTACTCCCCTCACTGGAAAACAAGATAAAAAACTTGAGTACTTGACCCTCCACTACAACTGCCCTACAAAATAACGTAGTTCCTGAAGGAGACAGTGCTGCTAAACATGGCTAAAGCTTGGCCTGATATTGGATGGTGGAAATGAAGCTCAATGAACCTCTCCTGAGTGGGAACTTGAATTCCCCTAAGGATGAGGGTGGGATTTCTGCTCGAAAACACCCTTGTGATAAACACCATAGCATACTCTACTAAATAGATGAAGAGTGTAGAAAGTCATAAGGAAAAAACATAATCAATAACCAGAGTGCCTTCTATGGCTGCCATCCCCTTCCTTATATGCTTTGTGAGATTCCTCGCCCTTGGTCCCACTCATTAAATATGTTACTCTCATGGAGACTTCCTCCCACTATGACTATGTTTTCCTCCAATAACTCTCCACTACCTCCATGATGGCACTGTTGATTTGGTCAACCTTGACCCCATCCACATGCTTTAGCTCCCATTCACATCTAAGAGTTTTTTATTCAAATGCTACAATGATCCACATTCACATTAGAGGTGGTTTTATTCCTAATGGAGAGATTTATGGGTCTCTCTACCCTCTTGTTCATCTATTCTAATGACAAAAGAAAAAATTATTATTCCAACTAGCTAAAAGCTAAATAGGAATATTACATGTACTTTGGGCCCCCGTAGCAAGGTAATGATCCATGAGACAAGACATATCAATAGACACTGCCCAACTATTACTTCACATCGCCCCACCTCTCACCTAGAGGTATGGCTGCATGTGCTCCCTCTTCCCACATAGCTCAAAATTTCTCCCTACTGGAGGTCTCTACTTGAGTAGATGCCTCCACTCGGTCTCCTCTCTACTTCTCTAATTTTGGCTGCTCCAAAAAATTTTGAGGCTTCTTCTGAGGCTGCATGTTAAGGGGTAATTCATGTTCCCTCTCAAACACCAAGTCTATAACCTTTTCCTTTCTCATCAAATCCTGTCATGCATCTTTGACCTCGAGAACATACAGGTTCTTGACTCGCACACCGATTTTCTTCACTTGTCTCGTGGTGATGTGTCTAAGGACGGGTGAAGCAGATCGATGTCCATGATATTCCAATGCTGCTACAGAAACATGATTCTTCTTTAGTCCTTGAAAAAACTACACATCTGTGAGTTTAAGAGGGGAGCCAAACTTCCTCTGAAAATTAATTATACTGATATTGCTCGTGTTATACCCCCCTTCATCTTAAAACTCTATGTTCTGCATGAGGTATTTCTCCTCCAAGTCACTGAAGAGATTTATATTCCCCATTGTATGGAATGAGGCACCACTGCCGAGATACCACATGCATCCCATTACAGTGCTTTCCATGTATGTAATGAGAGTGAAACAAAGTCAAAATTGTGAATCTAGAGCTTTGCCTTCTACTCCTACTATAGGATTCGTATTTCTTTCCTTCTTATGTGGACATTTTGTGGCATAGTGCCTGAACTCATGACATTGAAAAAATTTGATGTTGGATAAGTATTTATTCTTTCTCTCTTCACCTTGGGACTTATTTCCCTTGGATTTATTTCCTTTACAAAATAACAAAAATTCCTCTTCTTTGGAAGAGGTCGTGTCTCTAGTGTTTCTCCTAAACTCTTCCCACACCAAGTAAGACCATAATTTCTCCCACTCTGGTAGCTTCTCCCTCCCATTTACCGAATCTCAGGAGTTGTGCTAGCTCTTAGGAAGGCCTAGAAGTGTCATGATCACTAGATAATCCTTGACAATGGTAACACCAACACTTCCAAGATCATCCCAAAATTGGGTGAACTTGGTCAAGTACCTTGGTATTGTGTGGCCCTCCTCCATCTTTATTTTTATGATATTTTCCTTCAATGCTAGCTTCCTGTGCTCACTGTTTTTTTGAAACAAATATTATAAGGCCTTCCACATAGCATATGGATTTTCCTTTCCATGTAGGTTCAATACAATATGATCTCGAACTCCTTCTAACAAAATCCTTCTTGTCTTTGCTACGTTCTTCTTCCATGCTACCATATGTTGAGCATTTGCTACTGCAAGATTAGGAATATCACTGTCTATGAATTCCTTCCACCTGTTGCCTTCCAATGCTACTTCCATCCTTTCCTTCTAATCTATGTAATGTGAACTACCCTCTATGGAATCTTCGAGTCTCAATCCACATAAAGACATATTGATCCTGTTGCTAGTCCCGAAGAGTATATCTACAAATTTGATTCACCTTCTCAAAAAAAAATTGTATTCTTCTCTTCTATACTGATTCCTGATCTGATACTATGTATAAAATCCACGTATATTCAAACTTAAATTGTAATATGCTAAAACAAAATACTTGAATCTACTCTACAAATTGTAGAAACCAATTGTGATCGCACAATCACATGAACAAGAAAGAGAAAAAATTTTAGTGACACAACAAAAATATTTATCTAGGGAAGGCCTTAGCTAAACATATCACTATCTGTATATTTCATAATTCAAATAATATGAGAACAATACAATTTTTCTCACAGGATTGAGAGCTCTCTGCATTATCTTTTTCTGTCTCATTGATTCCTAGTCAAGATTGGTTCAATACTTAACCAATTTCTTTGCCTCAGGGTTCCCTATTTCCTTGCGTAGTTTATTGGGTAATTAGACCCCTATTAACAAGGAAATTCCCCAATAATAATTGCACAATAAATTGAGTCTCTTCCTCTGACTCCATGCAACACCTATACAATTTTATGATTATACAACTGATAGTACACTTCCCTTTAACTCCAATATCAACTGGGTCTTCCTCGCAACTAAAATGCATGAGATATTTTTAATGAATTATAAGTTATTTTATTTATCATCGCATGTCAATTAAATCAGATTTAATTCACTTGACCTCTCACTAGTTCTGCCATTTGTTAGAACTAGTTAAATTGATTGTAACTCAAATAAATTAAGTTAATTAATTACAACTCACAATAAACTCAGCCAGGGCTCCTAGAAAGTAGGAGACACTCTACATGCCTCTAGTTTGACCCTAAACTCAAATTAACTAAACTAAATAGGTCTCCCTAACTTATTTAACTCGTAAAAGTTGTCATGTGATGTGGAATTACAATTTCCTTCTAGTTTAATCAAGGCAAAATTAAATTGAAATCCTTCTAGATGCCATTTTCAAGATTTCTTGTTGTCATTTTCAACAAGAAACCCCTAAGAAACAATGAGGTCCCCCCATTCATTGGCTCTATGTAACTAGTTGTGGACCATGATGGTAGTTCATCCTAAAATATGGATGACGTGGGCCAGTGTGACTGATGTAGGGAGATTTCCCCCTAGGGTAAGTGTTTCCATAGAACAATGGACCCCAAGAGCATAAATTCTAGTAGGTTTGTACTCTATAGGAAAATAAGGACTACCTTGTGCAAAACCACCATCATAAGGAGGATAAATAATAGGGATAATGGTCTTAACAATGATAATTCCCCTAGGTAAACTATCCCCTCCAGGAAAAGTTCTAGAGGATGATGTCACTCCAAACAATGAACGATACTAGGCTTGAAAAATACTAGAATCAAGGTTGTCCTTGTGTTCGCTAGGAACAACATATGATCCTCCTAACACATTTCTTGAGGTTACCATACTCATATTAGGAACAAGGAAATTTTTTTGAGAAAAATAAGGAATGAATATTCCCAATCATATAGGTTAACTAGGTTTTATACCCATGGTCGAAATAGATGAAGGAAGAGGGACAAAAACACTAGGGAAATTTGTAGGAGTCACAAAAGAGATAGTGCCCCAAGAGGATGTGATAGTTGTTGAATGAGGAGTAGGTCCAACTAAGCTAATTTGTGGAAATTATGACATCGCAAAAAAGAATACAGATGTATAGGGTGAAGAGGGAGTAACCTCTTCCAACTTTTAAAAAGGAACGTACGTGCAATAGGCGTAGAACCACCAGGTTTTAACCACAGTAATTATGGTCTTGATAGATCGACCAAAAGTGGATTAAAATGAGAAGAAAAATAATCCACAAGTGTCTCAATAGATAACAAGTCACTAGTAGGAGGATGAGGAATATATTCCTAAAGTTAAGGTTGTTATGTGTCTTCAGCATGGAAAGGCACTCTACGAGCAAGAGTCAATGATGCACCCCTCTAGGGAGGAAGACCTAATATTTGAAATGAATGATAGTGACTTGGTTTAGCCAGGGAAAATAAATATGTTTTAATCAAATCAAGTTATTAAAAACACCCATAAGACCAAACTATTGACTCGAGCCAAAAAACACACACTAGAAAAGTCCTAAAAGGTAGTCACATGTTAACCAAAGACAAAGAATCTAGTGGTGGAACAATTATAATAGTGACTTTCTTCCCATCCCTTTTATCTATGAACTCGGTCTAGGTTCCCTTATTAGGAAACCCTTAAGAGGAATTAGAGAGTATGACTAATATCTCTCTCAGGTCTAGAGAAGACGAGTCAGATTTTTCACCTTTATATGAGCCTTAAGACATTGGTGACTACGGTCACCACTAACAATAATACATCCTAGGGGTATAGTCATCAACAAAATTCACAAGAAAGGGAAGGATAAATTGTTATAAAAACCCCTTGATAGATCCCTCAAATCAGGGTGTTCTCCTACCAAGTTCCCACTAAGGGCTAAATAAAAATGCTAATAACCTCATTTTTAATACAAACAAATTCCTCAATATGCGCTATCTAAAACTAGGAAAATTGGGGTGTGTTACGTCACCTAGCCCAAGTGTGACCTTGTGATTAACCCTTATGTTAGAAATTATTCCCAGACCACACTACTAAGATTTGATTTTCTCTCCCTACCACAAGTTTCTAAGCTGTTTTTGTGGTCTTGGAATAGTTAACTCACACTCCTAGCTTGAAAACCATAGCATAAGCTAGTGTTGGTGTACTACCAATAAGAATAAAAGAGGAGTTTATTGAAATTCATTAAAGTGTTACTTTCAAGGGCTATTATATTACTCAATAAGGTAACAAAATGAAACAATATGGTGTGATGGACCATTTTTAGTAACACCCTAATGAAATTATATGAAAAATCCTCTTTTCAATTTGATAAATGTTGTTGGAGCGAGGTCCCCTCACAAAATTTTTTATCTAGTTTTGTAATATATTGTAATATTTATTCTAGTTCAGTGACTTTGGGGTGAGTCAAAGTCCTCGATGAATTGTAAAGGGTCAAAGGGTATACCAGGAATCTGCAAATCATGGACCATAGAATAGTGCAGGTTAATACGTTATAAATAGATAGATAAATCGAGTCTAGAGATAGGCTAAGTGGTGTTCAAGCTTGGATACAAACTTGTGAATATTTTATGTTGATTTTCTGGGTAAGGCCTCCTACTGGCTGTGTGCACAGAGACCCTGAGTCTTGTTGTGTGCAGACCTCGCTAGCTGCGTGCACGGGCTAGTAATTAGAGTCTGTAAGTCGGATTTGGATATAAATGAATGAGAAGGATGTTGATGCTATTTAAGTGTTTTTGTGTTATAATTATCAGCTACGATTATGTTCTAAGATTGTGTTTTCTCTCTAAATACTGATGATATGCTGATGCACACATCGATGCAATATTATGAATGCGTAGATCTAGTTTAAGTGTTCTGCTCTGATTATGTGTTGTCTGATGATTTATGATCTTGGATATACTGCTAAGGGTTTCTGTATTAAGGCTTCTCCTACGCAGATCTGTCTGATATCAAAGGACCCACTTTAATTAACTTTCTCTCTCTCAAGGTGCAGAAACATGGTTCTAGCACCCTCCCATGCTACTTCGAGTGAGACCTTGACCTGCGCAAACAGGCCATTGCTGAAAGGGCTAGTAGTATAGGGGTTTGTTGGCAAACCTTAAAACTGAACCTGGGTCAAGGCCCCTAAAGCCAAAAAATGGTTCCGTTGCCGGGATAGGGAGCATTTTGAGAGAGATCGGGTAATGCCTTAGGGTCATTGGTAGCCATCGAAGCCTAAGCCTAAGGACTAGTTTGAAAAATAGATTCAGGAGTTTTCTCTTAAAGAGAATAGAAGTAAGAAGCTGTCTGCTGAAGAGTGGAAAAACAAATATATTTTTATATAAGTTTATGAAATATTCTTTGTATCATTCGCACACGAATTTCAAGAGTGGTTGGTACAATTTGCGGAGTTCCATACTTGAGGGAAAAATGATCAGGTCACACACTGGACACCCGAATCGATCAAACAATTGGAAAATACTGATAACAAGCTTACCAGGATTGTAGACCACTAGGTTGATAGTATTTTGGGAGGATTCGTGAAATAATTTTCAATTCATCAATTTGTGTCATGTTTGGAAGCAGAGCGAAGGTTATTCAAGGGATTTAGAGGTAAGTTCCTGACAACCTTGTCACTGTTGATTAAGATGCTATTGAGTGAAAATGGTGTCCTGTGTGACCACACCGAGTGAATGTCCTCCGACCAGAGTGGGAGCACAACACGAAGTGGTAAATATTACCGAGTTAATAAAGAAGGAGACAGATCAGTATACACTTCCTTAAGGGAATCGCCTGATTTTAACCAAGGCGGGGCTACGTAAGTTGGAACCAGCCCCCTGACCACGTCAGCATCAAACCCACGTAAGGGTAAGAATTATCCGACCCCACCTCCGCCACCACCTGAAGACTATATAACTACGCACATGAAACTACCTACCTTTAAGGGTGTAGGGGATGAAGATATGGATTGATTCTAGTTTGTAGCAGAATCTATATGGATTGTGCAGAACATTAATAATGATGTTGTCACCCTGAAGAAATAGTTCAGAAAGCCTACATCGTGTTCTCAATGTGTAGTCAATGTGAATTACTTGAAATAGGGACCTATGAAGTCCATCTGGGAATCTGACCAATGATTGAAGAAGGCCCTCAGTGATGGAGGATTTGTCTATGAGGACAAACAACACAAGGAATGGTTCATCGCCATGCTATTACCACATCTACGTGGACCTATGGGACATCAGAAGATCATCTCCCAGGAAGAAGCCCTGGAGATTTCCTTGAAGTTATAAGTTGCGCTAAGAGATGACATTAATTTCATGGCACTACAGATCCAGAGCCAGCTAGAGGTAGTGCACTTGTAAATTCATAACTTACGGAAGGATCAAGGTAAGGAAGTTAGCTCGGATATATGGTGTAGATGCTATAGGGTTTCAGGCCATACTAAGTATCAATGCCCTTTGTTGTCAGATTATATGCAGGCTGGGGGGCCAAGCCCTCTACGCCTTATGGAAATGGCTGGTACTAATAGCCCCATGCTATGGCACACTGACTGCTGGGTAGCAGGAAGATATGACACAAATCACTGCCCGCAGTTAGGTGCCTATGTTCCAAAAGTGAAACAACAATTGTGCAGATTCTGCTCATCTGTGGGCCATGATGAACAAAAATACTGGACACTAGACCTCATGGTAGATAGGGAAAACCTATACAGGGTGTAGGCAAAACCATCCTCACCACTATCTCCTTCTAGGTGGGGTGGATCTCCTGCAAGAGGAAGGGGAGGAGAGAGAGGGGGAGTGCAGGCTGAGGATGTGGACAACTAATTTTCTACAATTGTGGGGATGTGGGACATTTTGCACAAGATTTATAGAACCCTGCGCACCAGTCCTGTAGATATTGCAGGAAGTTTTACCATGTTATTGAAGACTGCCTTGTGCTAATAGAAAAAATTTAGGAGAAACAACAAACACCCACGTAGAATGTACAACGGGTTAAGGCAAAGCCATAAGATGATGGAACATGTATCAATGTGATCACACGCAGTGGCATTGCCACCAAAGGAGCCGAGGAAAAAGTTTTGGCTGAGTCACTAATCGGAAAATTTGGGGAAAAAATGGAAATCTTAGATCTGAAAAAAGAGAAAGAAACCTTCATAGAAGTTCGGAGGGAGATGGACAAAGACGAAGCATCCACTTCAAAAGGTATTTTAGATCCAAAAGCAAATGAAACAATTAAACCATTTCTCTAGTATTGTATGAAGTTGTTGCACAACCAGAAGGAAGTATAAAATCTCCAAGAATTAATAGATAGCTACACAGAAAATGTTGCCTCACAACCAGAAGTTAAAATTGTGAAGAAGCTATACAAGAACAAAAAAAGGCCTGGTCGGGTGATGCACATGACTGCGCAGATTCGAGAGTATGAAATGGACTAGTCATCCTTGACTTAGGATCAGACACAAATTTCCTGCCCAAGAAAACCTGGCAAATAATGGGAGAACCTAAGATGGAATGGTATATTATTCAACTACGGATGGCCAATCAGAAAAATATTATCCCGCTAGGACAACTGACAAAGGTTGTAGTAGACATTGTAGGTGTTAAATTTTATGTTGATTTTGAGATAATCTAGATAGTAGATGACGCAGAACCTTACCCCGTGCTCCTGGTCCTGGATTGGGATATTGACATGGGAGGAATCATTATTTTTAAAAGGAGGAGCATCATCTTTGAAAGTGAAGTTACATGGGTGATAGTCCCTTTATATCCAGCAGAAGGTGGCTTGATAAAATAAACCAGTATGAGAGGAGGAGGATGTTGATCACATCTACAAGCTAACCGCCTGGGACGATGGTTGGATCAACCCCATGGCTGATGGTATGTTATGCTAGGAAAAAGACAACGAATTCTTATTTGACTTCGATGGAGAGACAGAAAATTGGTAGCACCAGTTGCATGATGCATCCACACTGTGGTGTCTTAAGATCACAAAGAGCTTCTGATGCATCTCCTCAGAGGTAAGAGAAGTACCCTACTTTGATGGTTCTAGTAATGTTAAGAACTTTCTTAAAGAAATTGAAGTGGATGTCCCTGAAGAACGGAGATTTTTGGCCCTTGACTTGGCTATGCGTGCGACCCTCACGCGATGGTGGGAAACCCATAAGGGAGCTTTTCACGACTGGGGGGAATGCTGAAAGATGATGATCCTACGATTTGACCATCCGGTCAACCCACCGATGGAACTCTTCTCGGGACGAGGAGGTTCACGCAAGCACTTGGCTCTCTGGATGGAAGTTTGGAATGAAATTACATGGAATGAATGGGTCCATATGTTTATTCACGCGTTGGGACCAATCCTTACTACTTGGTATTTGGATGTAGAACTACACCAACGTACCAGTCATTGGGGTACAATGGCTGAGGATTTTGTAATGACGTTGGGACTGGCTGGGGGAACTGAGAAACTTGATGAAGCCCTGCAAGATATAGATGCTCTAGTCTTTAATGATTGCATCCCTAGCGGGAGTGTCTTTGTGCCGGCTGGGACATGCAGATACAGGACATTGTGAAATATAGAAACTTGTCAATAGAATATTTTGATGAGGACCCCTAGAATATAACTATCCCAGAGTCAAAAGGAGAACATGTTGTTCCAGGACCTTTTCTATAGGCAGTTGATGTTACCAAACCATTGAAACTGAAGGAAGTCAACATTGGCATGGAAGAGAAGCCCAAGATGGCCAATATTTGGGATTAGTGGGATGATGACACGGTGGAAATATCGCGGAAATATCAAGATCTGTTCCACACAAAGTTCTCTGAACTAAAAGGGATCATAGGGGATATGGGAATTATGAGGATAACCTTGAAACCGGATGCGCGCCCTATCAAAAAATGGCCTTATCGCTTGGACTCTAAATATAAATAGAAATTCAAGGAGGAAATTGAGAAGATGGTGGCTACAGGTATCATTGAATTGGTGGAATAGTTAGATTGGGTAAGCCCTATGGTGGTCCAAGAAAGGAAGCCTAAAGGATAGATAAGGATCTACGTAGACCTACGCAAGTTAAACGATGCATGCATACATGATGCCTTCCCGACTCTGTTCTCCGATGAAATTTTGAATAATGTGCGAGGTCAGGAAGCTTACTCATTTATTGATGGGTTCTCAGGGTACCATCACATTCACATAGCGCCTGAAGACAACAACAAGACAACCTTTACAACTAAATGGGGCTCGTTCCAATACAATGTCATGCCATTTGGACTAAATAATGCCCCTGCCATATTTTCACACGTATTTGTAGCAATATTCAAGGAATTCATTCATAAGTTTTTGGAAGTCTATTTTGACGATTGGACAGTTTTTCGTTCAGTAAAGAACCATGTGTCAAACCTGCGCATGATGTTGGATGCCTACAGGAAACACAAAATTTCACTAAACATCAAGAAATGCATATTTTGTGTCCCATTTTGGATTCTATTGGGACACATGGTGTGTCAGTAGGGATTGATGGTTGACCCAGCCAAGATCATGATTATAAACAATTTGGCAATCCCCACTACTGAGAAACAATTTCACTAAATCCTAGGCCACACCAGTTACTACAAGAATTTTATTCAGAGGTACGCTTTGATCACCGCCCCGATGGAAAAGTTCCTGAAGAAGGATGTCTCTTTTTTTGGAATGAGGAGTGTCAGAGAAATTTTGAGCTACTAAAGGAAAATATGGTAACTGCACCTATTCTTATCTTCCCTAATTGGGCAAAGGTCTTTCATGTACATATGGATGCATTAGGGATCGCATTAGGAGTTGTCTTAGCACAACCTGGAGAAGGGGACATCAATCACCTAGTTGTCTTTACTAGCAGGAAGCTCTCGAGTGCAGAGCATAACTATTCTACCACGGAGCGCAAGGGGTTTTCAATGGTGTATGCCCTCCAGAAATAAAGGCACTATTTATTACGAGGAAACTTCAAGATGTTCATAGATCATTCAAATTTAAAGTACCCAGTCAATAAGCCTGTGTTGGGGGGGGGGAATATGTAGGTGGTTACTATTTTTTTAGGAGTATGATTTTTAGGTCATCGTAAAACAGGGGAGCTTGAGCATCGGGCTGAATCACTTGTCTAGAATCGAGAATGGGGAAGAGCCTACTAACCTAGAAGAAGGATTACTTGAAAGGAAACTGTTTTCTATCAAGTTGATTGGTGAGCACTTTGCAGACATTGGTCAATTCTTGACCACAGGTAAGGCACCGATGGCTATTCAGTACCACAAAAAAAGGAATCGGTCGCCCGCATAGGTGATTTTACCATAATCGCGGAACAAATCTACAATATAGGCATGGATGAGGTGCTGTGAAGGTATGTATTAGAACAAGAAATAAAAGATATCTTGGCTGAGGCCCATGGAGGAATTGCAAGAGGTCATTATGTAGGTAAATCCAATAGGCAAAAAGTATTAAGGGTTGGGTTATGGTGGCCCACATTTCATAATGATGCCAATGCATACTGTCGGGCCTATGATGCATGCTAATGAACTAGCAATCCCTCACGTCGAGATGAGATGCCCCTACAACCACAGATGGCTCTACAAGTGTTCGAAAAATGGGCCATAGATTCTCTGGGACCCATCAACCCCCCAGGAAAGAAGATAGGTGCCCAGTATATCATCACTACCACTGAATATGTAACCATATGGGTGGAAGCAAAAGATGTCAAGGATTATATTGCAGATACTACTACACACTTAACTTTTTGAACATATTTTGACTAGGTTTGGTTTCCTGAAGATCCTAATGAGCGACAGAGGTACAAATTTTGTTAATGAAACCATTTTAGCTCTAATTGAGGAATTCCAGATCCACCATGTGAAGAGTACCTCATATCACCCACAGGCGAACAGGGTCATAGAAGCCTTTAATAAAATTTTGGAACATGCACTCACTAAGGTCTGTAATGCTGACAAAAGTGACTGGGATGTGTGCATCCCCTCGGTACTCTAGGCCTATAGGACCACATGTAAGAAGCTCACTGGAAAAAACACCCTTCAGAATGGTCTACGGGAAGGAAGTTTTCATGGCTATGGAATACATTGTTCCTAGCCTGCGCATCTCAGATTTCACAAACATCGCGAAACTAGCCATCATGGAAGAATGATTGGCGTAGATGGTGTCCCTAGAAGAAGATCGATTAATTGCTCAGTTCCACCTGCAGGTTAAGAAGGCTTGCGAAAAAGGTTGGCATGATCGACATACTTGGCAAGAGATATTTAAGGAGAATGAATTGGTATTACTTTGCAATAGCCACTTTGCGTGACACCCAAGGAAGTTTCGTAAGCACTCGCTGGGCCCATATATAGTGAAGGAGATTACCGATGGTGGTGTGGTTATGTTGGTTATGCTGTGTGGAGATTTATTCCCGGGGTAAGTTAATGGAAGTCGTCTGAAACCCTATAGAGAACCAGGTGCTGACCAAATGACTATAGGGCCAGAGTAGCTGTGTAAAGGATGATGCACACGTCAGGGTGCGAAAATGAAGGCAAGGTTGATGGCTACACAAGGGTGATGCGTAGGGCATGAGGTACAAAGGGGTGTGATACAGGTGCATGGGTAGTACACGGTGAACAAAACTAACCATTGGAATGGGGAAATTATGTGAAAAACTAATTTTACCATTGAACGGAACGGGAAATTGGAAATTAATGTGAGGATCTGGAAGGATTTTTTACTGTTTCCATAATGATAGATAGAAATTAAGGTTAATCCAACCATTCTCCATCATCATGAGCTATAAGAAGAGAGGCGTTAGTCAAAAGGGGTTCTTTTGTTGTTCCAGACTCTTGTGCCTTGAGCAGCTCCAGGAAATGATGAAGACCCCACTAATGTTGTGACTTGGAACGAGTCACAAGATTGTGTTTGGGGACTGTTGGAACAAGGTCCCGTAACCAAATTTTTGGTCCAGTTTTGTAATATATTCTAATATTTAGTCTAGTGCAGGGGCTTTGGGGCAAGTGAAAGCCCCCGATGAATTTTAAAGGGTCAAAGGATAGACTAGGAGTCCTTAAACCACAGTTTGCGAACCATATAATAGCGCAGGTTAAGATTTTATAAATAGATAGATAAATCAAGTCTAGAGATAGGCTAAGTGGTGATCAAGCTTGGATACGAACTTGTGGATATTTTGTGTTGATTTTCTGTGTAAGGGCTCCTACTCGCTGTTTGCGCGGAGACCCTGAGTCCTGTTGTGTGCGAACACCGTTGGCTGTGTGCGCGGGCTGGTAATTAGATTCTGTCAGTCAGATCTGGATATAAATGAATCAGAATGTTTTTGATGTTATTTAAGTGTTGTTGTGTTATGATTATCGTCTACGTTTATGTTCTAATATTGTGTTTTCTCTCTGAATACTGATGATATACTGATGCGCACATGGATGTGATATTATGAATGTGTAGATCTAGTTTAAGTGTTCTGATCTGATTATATGTTGTCTGATGATTTATGATCTTGGATATACTGCTAAGGGTTTCTGTATTAAGACTTCTCTTGTGCAGATCTATCAAATCTAAAAGGACCCACTTCAATTAACTTTCTCTCTCTCAGGGTGCAGAAACCTAGTTCCGACACGCTCTGATACTACTTCGGGTGAGACCTTGACCTATGCAAGCGGGCCATTTCCGAAAGGGCCAGTAGTACAATGGTTTGTTGGGAAACCTTAAAACTGAACCTGGGTCAAGGCCCCTAAAGCCAACAAATTCTAACTAAAGTATGGTAAGAGTGTTTTTCATTTTTTTAAAACACAAAAATTCCTAGAAATGCACCTCTCGCTTATCCTAAAATGCAATCCCTTATAAAAACAAAGACCCAACCAAAAAAATCAATAAATAAGAATCCAAAAAAAAATCTTTAAATGTCCCCAAGCTAGAATGCAAAACATTAAAAAATTTCTAAATCTAGGAATCAAAGACAAAAAAAAAACTCTCATGTAATCAACAATAAAGCCAAAAATTTAAAAGATGATGGAAATATCAACAAGATATGGATATAGTTGTTACACTAAAATTTGTCACCATGACGTTCAGCTATATATATGGGTTCATTGTTACCTATTTATTTCTCCCTCAAAAGTCTAAAAACATAAAGTTCCTCAAATCAAGTCTTGGAACTGGAAGAAGCTCTTAAAAATCCTAAAAATCCTACTCTCGCACTTTTCCTAGTCATTCCCTGTAGTACTGTAACTAATTGCTATAAAAACTGTGGCACATCCCGCAAGTAAAGCTCATAAAAACTTCGGACCCCCATAAAAGGTTAAATAAAGAGAAAAGTAAGTTCTAGAAGCCCAGCTGGTCGAATATTCTCCCAGCTGGGGCTTTCTATAAGTGCTATTTGGTCGAGCTTTGTCCCTTCCATTCATGAACCTTCATCCCTTCATAAATGGATTTGTCCCTTGGTTTTTGGAGCTAAAATACCATAATGAGAGGGCTTTATCACTTCCTTTTTGGAGCTGAAACTACCTCTCTTCAGCTATAAATTGAGACCAATTTTCAGTCTCAAGGGTACCTTTTGATACTTACTTCTTAGCTAATAGAAGAGAATTGCTGAAATAATTATACTCTCCACATTTGGCATCATTGGCATGAGAGAGATTACATACTCATGGCCATAGTCTTATGCTGATGTAGAGAGTTGGAGTCTTGTCAAATTGAGGAAAACGATTGTTCAGGACCCTAGAAGAACCTGTACAAACATCAAGGTGTTAAGGCTGTAAGGTTTCTTCTTTTATTCAAAGTTAATACAAATGGATTATATTTTCTCATTGAGTTGTTCATCTATATTTTGAATGATTTAATTATTAGACTCCTTGATCACTAAGATAGATTATTGATTTCGAATTATCATATTTCATAGATGCTTTTGATCTTGTTTGCTTGTCTTTGATTGCAGATCTTATATGTTGTATCAATAATTTCTGGAGTGACTGGATTGAAGAAGCAACTGTATTGAAGACCAAATAAGCATTGGAATTTAGGTAGGAGTATCTATCCATAGTTAATGAGAAATTATTAAGAAAAATAGTCTAGAGAAAATGGTTTACATCTGTCTGTTTGTTTCTAGATATCCTTAGGATACTAGGGAGATCAATCTTGTCCCCAAGAGGGATTCAGCAGTGCAAAAAAATGGCGACTCCACTGGGGAAATTCTGAACTTAATTTTCTTCCATTTTCAGTTTGATTTTTGAAATTTCTTTGAGGTTTATTTGACTGAGATTAGCTCAAAACTTGATTGGATAGAAAACTCAATAGGATCCATGACTGTATATCTCTATTTTTATTTTTTCTCTACTTTTCTTGCCTTCTGCACTTTTTCCTTTAAAACAGAGCAATAGACTCCGCAATTTTTAGTAGAATAAAGTGCATTACCACACCTTGTTGTATTAAAAACTGCTGATCTCTGGAAAATTTTAGAAAAAGTAGAAATTTTGTTTCTGGCATCCCATTACTTGATCTTTGTTCTTTACCCAATTTTTCTTGACTGTCAAAGACTTCTGTGAAAAATTTATTTCAAAAATTTTTGTGATTAAGTGATCTATTCAGTTGGTTTTCATATTATGAATAAACAATTTGCCTAGTCCTCCCATTGCTCGGAATCACTTTTGTATACCTCAGCTACTTGGTATTTCATTACTTTTCTGTTGAGCCATTGAGCTTGATGCAATTATTATTCTTATGAAAATTTGATTCTATTTTCATTTTAAAACTTATAAAACCTTTAGATTGATAAGGACTGAATTTCATTTTAAAACTACTTTTGGATGCTTTGATTTCTTGCTGGAATAAGCAGAAAATTCTTGGTTAGAGTACAAACTAGACTTGAAGATCCTCTAACTTTTAGATAGAGTTAAAGATTATACATTTATTTTAGTTTTGAATTTAATTATTTTAGTATTTTTTTAGTTTTCTCTTGGAAGAAGTTTGTTTTGTTTCTAATCTAAATGATATAATGAATTTCATTTTGAGCAAAGGATCTTTTTTGGAATTGGAATCTCTGAATTGTCTTCTTTTCAAAGTTTCTCATATAGGAAAGAAAGAATTGATATTTTGAAAGTTTCTGAAAATCTCTCAACTCTTTCCTCTAGATAGACTTCATTGAAAAGAAATGATTTTTTTATCATATAGATTCATTGTAGCGAATTTTGAGTCGGGTCATTAAAACATCATCAAGTTTCATTTCTGTACCTATTGTCCTAAGAAACTACCAATTAAAAGTAACGCTTAATTAAAATCAATCTAGAAATTTTATATTTTATAGCGCTCTTCACACCAACATAGCTTATGCTAGTGTCTTGGAATAGTTTTAAGTTAACTCTCCAAGACAGTAAAAAAAAACAAGTAGTCGATCTTGCGGTAGGAAAATCCAATTGTAGCATGTATGCTCTGGGAAGCTCCTCCTAAAGGATTCAAGCACTACATCATATCCGAACCAGTGAGGTAATCATACCTATCTCATTGGGAACAATAAAAGGTGTGCACGTATTAAAAATGGTAAACCTCGGATTGACTATTGTCAAGGAGCTTGGGGTCACTTGTCGGTAAAACTTGGATTATGTCAAGGAGCCTTCAAGGGGATTGAGCTCGTTACTCTGCCCTTGTGTCTATATCAGATTGTAGACTATTTCCCCAGGTATATGTGTTCCTGTTGGTGACCTTAGTGGCCATAAAATTTAGGATTCTTTCCCAAGGTGATGGTGGAGGGGAGATCCCACTGTACCTGGAAAAAACATCAGCTAGACTCACTTGGACTCTCCGGAAGGTTATCTTCACTCGAGATGGTTTAAGTGGAGAAACTTGCACCGGCCTGTTTCATTAAGCAGGTTGTTGGGGTAACTGTTCCAACCACCATTTCTGCATTAAAATTCTACGATGTTGGATATCATTACCAACTAGTGTTTTTAGTGCAGGAATCTACTGTTTATGTGTGGGTTGATCTCTTAGATTTTTATAGGCGTGTGATTCATTTTGCTTGTTTCTTTAGTGAATTTAGGGTTTGTTTCAATTTTTATTTATTTTCCTGTGTTAAAATTTTTAATCGTGGTTGAATTACTGAGACAATCACGTAGAACTCACGGGAAGCCCCCTGAGTACACACCAAGCCAACTAGAAGGACTTAAATCTATGATACCAAATGTTATCGGTAGAACTAGATTAACGGAACAAGGAGAATCATCTATAATTATTCATCCTGATTATGAAGTAAATCAACCGCAAATAGAAGAACATACTCCACAAACATTGTCAATTTCTGAATTAACTGAAGTTGCTTCTACAACAAGTGAATTATCACCTGAAGAACCTGAAATTTCCGAACTGAAAACTGATCCTGCTACATTAGAACCTACTTTAGAATTAGTTACTCCAACTTCCAATTATCCTGATTCACCCAGAGTAAGAAATCAGATTACAAAAGATCTTCCTCCTGGTATCATTAGTATTGAAGAAATCACTGATATAGAGGAAGAAGTTTTTCTTCCATCAACTCAGGAAACTTTAGAACTTAGAGAACGTGAATAAATTTTTTATATCCCTTTTAGACAAGACGCTTGGTATTATTCTTTGACATATTTTCTACAAAATGTAGGTCTTCACTACTCGCCACCCCTAATTCTCTTTTTCCCTACAACAATAGGTTATAGACCTCAGCTAAACATGTCTAGTGAGTCATCTATGTTTACTGAATTGCTAGAAATACTTTTGTATGGTGGTCTATCTGTTCCTGTAGGCTATCATTTTCTCTCTAGTACATTCTTAGGAGCATGTCCTCTTCCTAACAAACCAATGTCATCATCTGGTCAAAATGAATAAAAAATGAACATTGAGCAAGTTTATATGATGTCTGGAAATATCCCAAACCCCGGTTCTCAAGGTAGTAATGTATCTCTTGGGGGGAAATCTCAAAATAGTCAAATACATCCTGGGGGTAAACCTCAAGGAAAGTACATACCTCAAGGTCATTATCAACCTCAGGGATAGTACATACCCCAAGGTCAACCTCAGGGTCAGTATCAGTCTCAAGGACAGTATATGCCTCAAGGTTAGTATGTGCCTCAAGGTCAATATCAACCTCAAGGGTAGTACCTAGCTCAAGGATTGCAGCCTCCTTTAGGACAACAATTCTATCCAGAACATCAAATATTACAAGGAGGTGGAAATTATCTAGTCAATTATCAACCATATGTTCAATCAAGTTATGGTCTGTCTTATATACAACCTTCATTAGGACCTTCATATCTCGGAATGGTGTGGGATCCATCTCAGGTACAACAGAATTTACAGCCAAATATGAAAGTACCTTACTACCAAGCTGAACAACAAGTTGGTTATAGTCAACCCCAAAAACCTGTCCAACCTGTCATTCAAACACCTGCATCTGGTACTTTTCAACAACCTGGTCCGAGTACACTTGTAACTCCGCCCCAAACTGTTGCTCAAACTTCTATTCAACAAACCACACCTATTCCTGGGGGTCTATAGCTCCTATCACATCCGCCCCTCAAACATCAGTGGAGATTCCTCAAGTTTCTATTTCGTAATCTAGACCTACAATTCATACTACTGTTCAGATGCCGATAGGACAACCTGGCATAAGTACAATTATAACAAGTCAACCTAAATTTACTTATCAACTGTATCAAGGGTCGTATCAATATGGACCTTTTCAAACTCAAGTCTACCAGCAACAACCATACCCTGGGTATACATATAAGACATTTTTTCAACCCCAGTATGGTCTGGTTATTTCTGGTTATCCAGGGGGCACTCAGATTCCAAATGTAGAACCTATTCCAGGTTATCCTGGATATCCTCCAACTAGGACTGGTTTAGTCTCACAAGGTTATCAACAAGACCCTACCTGTCGATTTCCATTCATAGCAACTTTAGATTTACCGAATTTTATCGCACCTTACAAATGATCCTATCTATTATCATCCATATTGGCTTCCTATGCCACATAATTTTCCCAGCGATATCCCAAATTTTGAAGGAAAATCAAGAGAGGATCCTTCTAACCATGTCATGACTTACCATCTTTGGTGTGCATCCAACTCATTAATCGACAATTCCATTCGACTTAGAATTTTTCAGAGAACATTAATAGGCTTAGCTACCAAATGGTACATTGAATTACCACCAGGCTCATTTACCAATTTCAATGCTCTAGCAGATGCTTTCTTAACTCATTTTCAGTTTCTAGTCAGATACGAAAATGGCACGGAATTATTAACTTCACTAAAACAATATACGTCTACCTACATATTAGATCATATTCATGAATGGAGATGTAGAAGACGTTTAGTAATTTTTTTTTATCCCGGATCAAATATTGGCAGAATGGTTTGTCAAATCATTGCTACCAAATATCACTGAAGATGTAGCCAAAGAAGGAGTTGTCACAGATGAGCAAGTTATTTCTCAAGCCCAGTATCTTGACTTGGTATATGCCCAGTCTAGAAATTTGTATGATAAAATTCCCAATTTACCCCATCCTGGTCAGATGACAACAACTCCTTTAGGGTCTCATGCCACTGATGGTGTAATCGGTTTAGTTAGCACAACTAAGAGTAAGAATAAATCTTCAAAGGTTACTTCTCCCATAATAACTTTATCTGATTCACAAAAAGGAGAATCTTCCTTGGAAAATTTTTCCAATATTCACATTGTAAATTCATCTACTGCAAAATCGAAAACTGGAAACAAGAAGAAAGGGAATAAAAACAATAAACAAACTTCATCTCCCAAGGAAAAAATTGATAAAAATGAATCAATAGATGATAAACAAAAACCTTGCTATCCTTGTCTTATCTGTGATGAGGATCATTTCACCAAGGAATGTCCACATAGGGCCGAGGTATCTAAATTCGTCAAAGGTTCATCTACCCCTGCTGTTTTGAAGGATCCTTTTCCTGTTCAAGATAGCAAAATTATTGGATCTTCTTCTAATACATCAGCAGATATTTTGATGGTTGTGACTCGACCGCAAGATTATGGTAGTAAAAACCCTGTTGCTAGTAAATAAGTAGAAAATTCTAGTTCTGCACCAGCTACATCTCCATCGGTCTCTGATCCATTGCATATAAAAAAAATGAATCATGATTTAGCAATCAAACCTTCTGCCAAAGGTGTACTTCGTAAATCAACTTTCAATCCACATGCGAGAGCTACACAGAATTACAACATTGTAGAGGATTTAGAAATTTCTTCTTCCGCAATGCTGGCCTTGGAAGTGCTGCAATCATGTCCAACACAAAGGAAATTACTCTTCTTAGCAATTGGAGTCATAGATCTTTAGGATTCAAATCTCATGGTCTTTGATTTAGAAAATTTTACACCTCGTCTCCCTCATCAAATGGCTTTTCAGATCCAAGTACTAGTAAAAAACAGACGTTTCTTTCGTATTGTTATTTATGAAGGAGCATATAAATGTATCATGTCATTAAACTATTGGAAATCACTCGGTTCTCCAACCCTTAACCAGTCACCAACAATCCTCAAAGCTTTTGACGGAAGAGGATTCCATCCATTCGGAATTTTACAGAATCTACCTGTACAAGTTGAAGGGAAAACCATTAATTTAGATGTGGAAGTAGTTGATGGCCCTCTGGATTACAACCTTCTTTTGGGTAGAAGTCAGTCTTATGCTATGAATGATATCGTTTCATCCGTATTTCGAATAATTATGTTTCCTCATCAAGGAAATATTGTGAAAGTCGATTAGATCTCATATTATTCGTCTGACCCAACTTCTACTGATGGTATTCAGCATGTAGGAAAATCGACTATCCCTTATGAGGATGTAGGAGTAGTTTTAATCAAAGATACCACTTTAATGGGGAATTTTTCTATGCCTCCACCTAACGTACCACATAATATCGCTAATATCAATATGTTTACATCAAGCACTATTCCATTTTTTGATCCTTGGATAGTGCCTTCAGAATCAGAACTGGATTCATTCAATGGCGAGATGCCTTTGAATTCTTTTGAGATAGCATAGCAAGCAGTATAGTCATTTTCTTATTCTTTATCAACTGATAATGATCCAATGAATGTGATCAGCGAAGAACCATTTTCAACATCAAGCTCAACTACAACATCAATTTCTGATCCTTTTCAACAAGTGTTTCATACTGATGAAAGCATTCGTGAATTCTTGTCTGTAGATGAGTTACCATGGGATGATCTCCATCATAGGTCATCATTTTTCTGTGAGCTTCATAAATTTGAAAATAATTTTTCCTCTATTTTTACAGTTGATTATGTCAAGGAACGTTAGATTCCAATATCGATCACAAATCTGGATTCTGAAGTAAATTTGGGGAATATTTCTTCTACCATTCCTATTGATATCTCAGTAAAACCTGGAATTATTGAAAACATTCATATAAGTGCTTCATGTACACCAAATGAAATTTCTACATATAAAGCCCTATTTCAAGAATTCCGTGACATATTTGCCTGGTCTTATGAAGAAATGTTAGGAATTGATACCAACATTGTCATTCATGAAATAAAGACTTACACGGATGCTAAACCTGTCAGACAACGATTACGTCCAATACATCCACAAAAAGCTGTCGCCATTAAAGCCAAATTTAAGAAATTACTAAGAACAAGTTTTATTTATCCAATCCCATTAACGAATTGGGTATCTAATATTGCTCCTATTACGAAAAAACAAGGAACAATACGAGTATGTGTTGACTATAGGGACATTAAAAAATCTTGTCCTAAAGACAATTATCCAACTCCTTATATCGACCAAATTATTGACGATTGTGCTAGAAATGAAATGTATTCATTCATGGAAGAATTTTCTGGATATAATCAAATAAACATAGTCCCCACTGATCAACCAAAAACATCATTCATTTGTCCTTGGGGAACGTCTTCTTACTATAAATTACCTTTCGGATTAAAGAATGTTGGGGCAACTTTTCAAAGGGCAATGTCATATGCTTTTCATGACATTAAACACATTGTGCAAACTTATCTCGGTGATTTACCTGTTCATTCATTACACAGGGAAGACCATCTTATTCACTTACGAGTGATTTTTATGAGATGTAGGTATTATAATATTCGCTTGAATCCACACAAGTGTGTTTTCTATGTACAATATGCTGCAAGGGATGTACTTTGGGAAAATTTGTGAAGACCACTTTTCATGAGAAGGATATTCATGCTTCAACGATCCTTGAGAGAATTCACACAGACATATGTGGACCTTTCTCGGTTGTTTCAATAGAAAAGCACAGGTATTATGTGATATTTGTTGATGACTTTTCTCGTAAGTGCTAGATCTTCTTCATGCAAAAGAAGAGCGAGACATACTCAAAGTTCTATGAGTTCAAGGCGCTGGATGAGAAACAGTCAGGGAAGCAAGTGAAAGATATATAGAGTGATAATGGTGGTGAATACATCTCTGGTGAATTCAAGGACTTCTGTAGCAAAGAAGGAATTCTAAGAGAACTCATAGCGCCTCATAACCCACAGCAAAATGGGGTCACGGAGAGAAAACAAAGAACGATCGTGGGTGCTGCACGGGCGATGTTACATGATTAGGGCCTTCCCATACACTTGTGGGCTGAGACATGCAACACTGCGGTTTATGTGCAAAACCATTTTCCTCATACAGTACTTGGCATGAGTACACCCGAAGAGGCGTTTTCTGGTAAGAAGCCTGATATTTCTCATTTGAAGATTTTTGGCTCACTTGTTTACATTCATGTGACGAAGGATGCCAGGAAGAAGCTGGAGCTGACCGCAGAGGTTAGGATATTTGTGGGGTACACAGAAGCACCCCATAATTATTATGTGTATTTTCCAGACAGTCGGATGACTGTCGTGCGACGGGATATCAAATTTCATGAGGAGAAAGCCATGAAGTTGTCACTTGAGAGGGAGCTACACTTGCATGCAGAGGAGGAGCTACTTGTTCCTAAAGATGAGCCTCAAGATGTGGATCAGCCACAAGAGGAGGTTCATAGAGTGGAAGAAACCACTCATGCAGCACCAAACATCAGAGGAAGAAGTGCACTACGAGAAGGCTGACGGCGGAATCTTGATCACGGCCTGAGAATGTGGGAGCTCCTGCATCACGGCGCAAGCAGAGACGATCCACACGACTGATTTACTGGATACATGGCTCTTGTGAGTCAATGTGTTGTGATGGAGCCATCCTCTTTTAAGGAAGCTATGGAGGAACCCGCATGGGTTGATGCCATGATCGAAGAATATGATTCGATCGTCAGGAACAGTGCATGGGAGATTGTCCCAAGACCGGTGGGGAAATCAGTGGTGGGTTCGCGATGGATCTACAAAGTGAAGAAGGCGGCTGACGGGAGTGTGGAGAAGTACAAGGCGAGATTTGTCGCCCGTGGCTTTTCACAGATCGAGGGGATCGATTATGAGGAGACCTTTGCACCTGTCGCAAGGTACTCTTCCATACGGACGATCCTTGCTCTCTCAGCGCAGATGGGGTGGCACATTCATCGGATGGATGTGAAGACTGCGTTCCTCAATGGAGTCATTGAGGAGGAGGTGTACATAGAGCAGCCCGAAGGTTTCGAGATCTTCAGCAGCAAGTCGCATGTGTGCAGGCTCAAGAGAGCGCTGTATGGGTTGAAACAAGCACCTTGTGCTTGGTACACATGGATAGACAGTTATTTCACTGAACTTTGTTTCGCCAAGAGTGAGGCGGATCCTAACCTATACCAGATTGTGGTGGAGGGTAAGTTTTTGATCATTGTGCTTTATTTAAATGATCTAATACTAACGGGTGATGAACTGTTGATACACTCATGCAAGGCAGATCTTGCAAAGGAGTTCGAGATGAAGGACTTGGGCCTCCGTCATTATTTCCTAGGATTGGAAATTTGGCAGCAGAAAGGTGAACCGTTTGTGTCTCAAGGAAATTATGCACAGGAGATACTAGAGAAGTTTCACATGCAAGGCTGCAAGCCTATCGACACTCCTCTTACTGGTGGTTGGAGGAAAGAGAATGCTACATCGACATAGGTAGTGGATGCCATTGTTTATCGATAGTTGGTTGGTTCTCTCATGTATTTAGTCAATACACGACCAGACATATGCTATGTTGTGAACAAGCTTTCACAAGTGATGGTGAAGCCTACCAAGCTCTTTTGGAAGGCAGGAAAGCATGTCCTGAGGTATCTCAGGGGCACATCTGGGTATGGATTGTGGTATAGAAATTCGGATGAGTTGAAGCTGCATGGCTTCACGGATGCAGATTTGGCAGGAAGTCCAACGAACAGAAAGAGAACATCTGGAGGAATTTTGAGTATCAGATCTACAGCAGTTTCTTGGTACAGTAAGAAACAAAGATCCGTGGTACTCAGTTCAGTGGAGGCCAAGTACATGGCAGCAAGTCTGGCTGCATGCGAGGCTATATGAATGAGAAATATACTGGTTGGTTTGTTCGGTTATGATATTGACATTTCGTACCATCATATCAGAGATTGTGTGCAGTGGAAGATCATGTTGCTTTCTTACATTCCTACGGAGGATCAGGATGCAGATATTCTAACGAAGGTGCTCACCAGGAGAAAATTCGAATACCATAGAGATAGGATCAGGGTGGCAGATAATCCCTATCTTGTTGAGAGGGAGTGTTGAGATTCAACAAGATGATGAGCTTAGTGAAAAGAGTTGCCTTCACTAAGTCGGCCCGCAGGCTATTTTTGGAGCAAAGTCTATTTTTAGACATCTCGGTCATATTCTATGAGTTGCAGGAGGCTATTTGTTGATGGTTGGTCAAGTTGGAAAAATATATGGACTTCTATTTTTAGACATATTGGGCAGAGTTTATTTTTAGATTGCTAGTCTAAAAATAGATATGTCGAATATTATTAGCTCTTAATAATATTTGGACTCTAAACATTATATTATTCTCTTGGAGCACTTCAGTTCAGTGCACATATGTGGCACAATAGCTGACATAAGGAATTGCACTATTCCTGAGCATTTACTGGAGCTATTGCATGGAGGACTCAGTTAGAACTCAAGTGGCAGATTTTGGTGGAGTTGGAGAAGTAGTTGGTGGAGTTGTATTTAGTTTAACTCAGTTAGACTCAGTTGAGCTAGTTGTATCTAGTCTAACTGATTGATACACTAGTGAGAGTGGAGTGAATTAATTATTTAATTAATTCACAACTAATAACTCATTAATCAACTGAAAAATACATCAATTAACTACAGTGCATGGCAGTTTCATTGGAGACCAGTGAAGAGATAGGTGAAAGAGTAAGTGTGACTATTAGTTGTGACTATAGTGATGCATTGATTGCATCCAACACTCATTGGAGATGCCAATGAGGATTGCGTGAGCAAGGCTGGAGTAATTCGAACTCATTCAAAGCCATTCTTTAGTAGGGATTGCGTAGTAGAGGCAAGCTAGCAGGTGGCAAAGATCGGCGCATGGATTTGCAAGATCAGGCCTGATTAGTGTGTAGCGATTGTATTGTACTGAGAGCTTGATATGATCAGCTTTGTATGAGGATTGTTACATGATCTCTATGACATATATTATATATAGATAGTTGTGGTTTTCAGCTTCAGGATTTCCCATTAAACAACTGTGTTAATGTGTGTGAATTTTTATTGTTTCATGTGTGCATTGCAATCTTGATTTAATTTCCGCAAATGATCAATGGTGGAATAGATTCTATATTTTGCATGAAGTTAAAAATAGTGTGAGATCAGGAGAATCTTGTACATATAAAATATAAGTTATATAATTTCTATATCTTCTTCCTAAATCTGTACATAAAATTCATGAATATTTCAAGAAGATCGGGATGGAGATGTATGAAGAATCTCTAAGGGAGTTTGAATCTAAAGCAAAATCTAGATTGTCCTATGAGGAGTGTGTGCTAGCAGCTACACATCCTAATACACAGCGTAGTCACATGCCCAGGATTGCTGGAAGAGAGATGGAAAGAGAAGAAGAAGTTGCTAAGAGGGAAAATCTTAGTGATTTATTGAAGGATTATGAGTCTCAAACTTAGAAATTCTGATATCATCTCAGTTTTTCAGAGTTTTTCAAGATGAAGGTGAAGGGAAGGGAGAAATGGGATATATTTCATCTATATAACTTTGAAGGTTCACCTATATTTTCAGCCAAAGCTTGGGTGGAGGAGTTAGAGAGCTTCTTGCAGTAGCACCACATTCTTGAAGATGAAGCCATTAAGGTTGCAGCACTGCATTTGAGAGGTAAGGCTTATGCCTGGTGGATATTTGAATCCGTTTCTTTAAGAAATGTAAACTTTACAACTTATGCAAGTTTCACTAAGGAATTAGTGAAAATATTTGATATAAGGATTTATGAGACACCCATGGTGGAGTTAAGCAAGGAAACTCAAACAAAACCCTTGCATGAAAATGAAATCCCACTTCATAAAACCATGGGGGAGGCTGAAAACTTGCACCATACCTTGCCGGGAGAAAGACTTTCTTCTCACACTTTTGAGAAAGAGATCATGGAGGTTTATTTTTCAAAAAGGGATCCAATCATTGGAGGGTTGCCCATTCATGTTGCATAGATTGAGGGCAACAACGTTGTCATGTCTAGAGATTATCTAGTACCTCATACAGAGGTAGGAGGAGCTCTTGCTCCAAGTAGAGGGATTCTTGCATCTTTGCAAGGAAGTCCCCAGGATCTCATGTGTGGGGATCAAGGCAAAACTCATGTGCCATTGTTGAGGAGGTGTGGAACCATGGAGACACAAGAAGGAGGTAGGGAGAAGAGCCAGTATCATGAGATGAGATGTACACATCCCTATCCACTTCAGGAGGTTGATGCACCTAAGGAGAAGACTAGATTGCGCAGTAAGGGCATGGAAAGATTTTTTCATTCATATATGCAATCATCTCTTGATGATTATGTCTCATTGCATGGAGACATTTTGCCGAGGAGACCTCTAGATTAGCAGAGGAGGATGGATGTTTCACCAGTTGAGGCACCACTCAGTGATTTCAGAGGAGTGGGAACCTTGGGAGATCATTTTACAGTGATGGGATTCTTGGGTAGACTCAAGGAGAGAGGGAACACTCTCTCAACATCATCATTACCCACTTCCATTTCAGATCCTGCGTTGTGGCAGGAGCAGTAGGGGAAGGATAGCAGTCTTCTAACTTGCATCTTTGGCATGGGAGATGTAAAATAAGTTGGTTACCATATGACATGTGTTCTTCATGAGAGATCATCAGCGCTGTCACTATGGAGGATAGATCCATATCGGAACTCCCAGCTGTTGGTGGAGTATTCCAAGGATATTTTTACTTGTATGATATTGGATGACCAGTTGCATGAGGAGGGGTATTCAGTCAGATATGGGGTCATCTTCTATCATGGTAGGATCTTCTTTCCTAGAGCTTCCAAGCTCAAGGAGAAGTTGCTGCAAGCAGCTCGGGAGGATTTCCTATTTAGCCCCACTTATTCTATGAGAGCATACCACACCATCATGGAGGGGTATTTTTGGAAGGGTTTTGAGGATGAGATATATTAGCATATGAAGAGATGCGTGGAATAGATGGAGATGGAGGAGAGACATGACTCTTTGGGAGAGTTAGCACAACCACCACTTTTCTCTTTGAAGATGATAGGAGAATCATCTATGAGCCACTCCATTTGTATGAGCAGAAGATATGGTAAGGGTATTCATTTTTGTTCACATGATTATTTGTATAATGTATATATGCATCGCTTAACCATACATGTGCAGGATGATGCTCCAAGGAGGAGCATTCTTTTTTCTAGACCACATGGTTTAGTTGAGGCCATAAGCATGATTGATGGCCATTTCCTAGGAGGACTTGGGGAAGAGATATACTATGGAGGACATTCTCATTATGCACCTTGCATCATTCACTTCCTCCATACTTATGAGGAGATTGGAGCTGTAGGCAAGTGGTTGAGAAGCCACACTTTTTGTCAGTCTCTATTGCAGTTGAGGGTCAAGCTGTGTTGGTTGCATTTGAGGGACCACTATCCTTCTCATTTGTTACATATGGAAACAAGCATGATTGTATTTTTTTCTCCCTATGGTTCTATTATCTTTGTCTTTATGAGGAGCATGCTTGGGAGAAAGGCACATTGGGTGGATGTGTCCTTTAAGGGAGATTCCTCCCATACTTTTTGCACTACATGTTCTAAGGGGAGCATGGGATATGGTATGGTCACCTTGACAACATGTTTGTTTCCTTATGAGGTGAGCCATATGATGGAGATGATGCCATATTCTGATGATTTCAAACTCATCATATATGGGGACGGTTGGGCCAGCATGATTTGTAGTGTTGGGGGAGAGATCCTTGAAGATCTATTCCTCATCTTGCCACTTGAGGGAAACCTTATTGCAGCCCTAGATCAGTAGACACTCTACACTTACCTTAAGTGGAGAGGGGGACAGGGTGGGGTAGACTATTTTGTCTACCATGTGCAGATTTTCATCCCACCTACTTTGCCGGAGCCAAAGATGGAAGACAGTTTTCAAGAGTTGCCTAGTTGGGAGGTGACTCATTTTTCCTGGCTAATATCTTGGAGATGGGGGATCCATATGGGAAATATAGTTCCCATTATATTTCAGATCCATTTCTTCAAAGGGACCTCTAGACATCACTTTTTTATCCTCTTGAGTATTTCACCTTTACATGATGATGGCTTGATAGCTGACTTGCATGCTGCGAAGGAGCAATGTGGAGGCTTGATTGATGAGATAACATCACTTCACTTGGAGGAGATCATCATACATGGATGATATAAGGAGAGGAGGAGAAATAAAATCAGTCTATCCTTGCACTTGCTTGAGGACAAGAAATCTTTGAGAGGGGAGGACTGTCATATTCCAAAATTTGCAAGCAGCAAATTGGAATATTAATTTTTGCTTATATCATCTAGGAGGTGAATAAAATGGGTAAAAGGCCCATGAGTAGGAATAAAATCCCTCATATCGTGAAAGGGATCTATGGATTAGCTCTATTTTTCACCTTCCAGTGTGAAAAGGGGCAAATGTATGAGGACAAGGTCAAGTTTGACGAAGTCAACAACACTGCCTAAGAGGGTGTGGCTTGCCTGGGAAGACAACACAGTTTGAGAGGGAGAAATATTATTTGTGGAAGAAACCCTAATGTGTGGGGTCCAGGGTAAAGAGACATTCACTTGCATAAAAGGAGGAAGGGGTAGCCATAGTGAGACATGTTTGAGTATTTTGATTATTGGTATAGTAGACTATTTGTAGTCTCCGGCTATTCAGCTGAGTTCCAGTGCTGTTTAGAACGAGGGATTCCTACTTAGGATTTCCTCTCCTTCTTGAGAGGCCTCTTGAATTATTGCACTTCATTTATCCACATCTTGGCTCAAGGCCAAAGTCACCTCCTTCAGCTACAACGTTATTCCTAAAGTAGGGTAATACTGTGTTGCAGGGTGTTGCAGTGGAGGGTTTCCACAACACCATTCCTTGGCTTGTCTTTCAGAGGAGGGAGATTCTATTCCTCAGGAAGGTTATTGAGGAAGGTTTACAGAGCTTATTTTCATATCTTGGCATCAAGCCAAGCATATCCCATCATCAACAGCACAGTCCCTTCACTAGACTGTGTTATTTCATTGAGCAACTACAGTGAGGGTTTGCACCATCATCTTGGAGGGAGAGATTTCGAGTATTAGGATCAGCCTTGTACTCAGGAAATCCATTGGAGGAGGTTTTGCTTCAGATTGGTGATCATTTTTAGCCATCCCCTTCTATTTCAGTTTTTTGTTGCAGCTGCTACCCTGCAACTCTGGCATTTTTGCAGATTTTCCCTTTGTACATATATTTCAGCCAATCCTCTTAAGGATTGTTGTATTGTTATTTTCAGGGGTTGAGAGCTTGCTCCCCCTCATTTCTTGAGCTCCTATTGTCATATCATTGCATTTCCATTTATTATGTTGCAGTGTCTCCATTAAGCTGCACTGATATAGCCTTGTGTAAACTCTGTGTAGCAGTGGTATTCAATTTCTTGTACATGTTCTATTGAGGCTCGAGTGATTGATTCCTCAAATCATTGTACTCCTTTGTTGCTATGTTATACAAATGTTGCCTATTTACATATTCATGTCTCACATATAATTTAAATAACGCTGTTGATCTATTGTATGTTCATGCTTGGTTGCAGTCCCTTCATCAGGCATTTTCTGAAGATAACTAGGTGTGGGAGATCTGTTTAACCCACCTAGAAGGATTTATTTGGAGCCATCTCTTGGATTTCAGTCTTAGATGCATTGATCTAAGGGATCTAGGTCCTAGTTTCAAATCTTGTAGCAGCCATTCTTCGAAAATGCATTTTCCAGGCATGCCTTGCTAGGTGTTCCGAATTTGGAATATTATAGTACATGGTGGTTGATGAGGTCATCTATTCTTATGGCAGAGTCTTCTTGAATAGATTTTATGAGCTCAAGAGGAAGCTACTACATGAAGCACATGTGGACTTTCTTTCCATGCACTTTGATGCATTTCATTATTTGATGGAGAAGTTCACTTGGGAAGGCATCCAACAGGATATATATCAGCATATGGAGATATGCATAGCCCGGATGGTGATGGAGAGGTTTTCACAGCCACTTACTCACTCATGGAGAGTGGGGGAGAACTTTCAGTTGAGCCATTCCATCTCAATGACCAAAGTACATAATAGAGGAGGTACATTTTTTCATTATGATTTGTACTTATTTACTTTATATGAGCAACATATTGTACCAAGGAGGATCTTTTCTTCTTGTACATTATATTTTCATGTACTTGAATCCAAGTGTAGCATTGATATTAGCTATACTATTGGTGCTTTTTGGGAGAAGACACATTGTTAGTATGAATCTTGATTCGAAGCATACGAAAAAATACCACTTTAGCTGTGCATAACAAATAGCCCTAATAGCAGAAATGACTGCTAATATCTTCAGATCTGCAGTTAAATGATCAAGACAAATGCTGCAAAAATCTAGATCTATGCATTAGAAAACATTAAATAGTAGAAAAATAAGATTTACTCCATAGATCCAATAGATAAGACAAGAATATATCCAATGAAATTTTTATTAATGGTACTTGGGAGGAAAACACAAGAGGGTGTTCCCTGTTTTCCTCAATGGGATGGGTTCTTGTAAGCCCTCAACACTTCAGATTTAGAATTCCTCTCTCTTGATGGTGTAGAAAACCCAGACAAAAATGGAAAAATATGGCTATGATGGTGGATCAATAGCCAGACCAAGAGTTGAGATACAGAGTGATCTTTAGGCAACAAAAGGTGACAAATGAATGGGAAAACCCTTCTATTTATAACAAAATATTGAAATAGTCTAGATATTGGTGCATAGTTAAAATATTATTAACGAAATCAAGATCCAAATTTTATGGAATATTTTATTATATTTCTTGGAGGGAAAAGGAATTTGACTTGAGTCAAATCCCCTTATTTGTAAATAATAAATAAATAAGTGATTTATTTATCATTTTAAGGATGTGATTAAGTAATAATAAATAAATAAATGATTTATTTATCATTTTAAGGATGTGGTTAAAGAATAATAAATAAATAAATGATTTACTTATCATTTTAAGAATATGATTGTGTAATAACCAAATAAATAATGATTTATTTAATTATTTGAGGGAGATTTAGTCACATTTAACAAAGAATATTATTTAAGTAATGTTTAAATAATTATTATTAGAAAATAATAAGATAAATAATGATTTATCTAATTAATTTCCTTGTTTTGGGTTAAATATAACCAGGAATATTAATAAAACTGTTGTTTAATTAATTATTCCTTGAGGAAAATCAAACGAATATGGATTTATTTAATGTTTCCCCATGGGGTTTCCTTTTTAGACAATAAACAACTTAATAAAGGTGGTTTACTAAGTTATTTTTCATAGTGAATGTGATTTTACTTGGGGTAAAATTGGTCTTACTTGGTGTACTTGGGTCCATCTAATAACAATGGGTTAGATGACCAAAAAATGGTGTAACAGATTTCCCCCCAGCGTGCGAGCGTTAGGAGCTAATTGTATGACTGAAGTACGTTGTAAGAACTCAATCACTAGATAAAAATGGGGAAATCAGAGAGAGAGGATTGTAAGGTAGACCAAAGTGCTGAAAGAACTAGACCCTGAGGAGGTGACTTGTAAGTGCGACAAGTATTTTTGATAAGTGAGTACCTGCTATAGGCAGTGGGGGAGGCATACCTATGCCCGCTGACACAATAGTACAAACAATAAGGCTTCCATAAAACCATGAGATGGCATAATTATGGCATAAACATGATCTAGATAAATAATACGATAATGAATCCCACATACATATTGTGCCTGGGATAACAGCCAGGACTTGTACAATGATATCTGAGTACATGAGATATAAATGCAACCCAGATGCCCCTAAAAATAGGAAAGGGCTCTAAAAATATGACTGATACATGCAAAAAGAAAGGCGCTACAAGAGGCTAAGGCCAACATCATCAAATGTATGGAGCTGAATCGAAGGCTGTAATGAAGAGGTCATCCGAGTGTGTGGGGGGCTACCTGTAGGGCCACCCCCTCATGAAGGCTGAGACATCACACACACACCCAGGAATCATCTATGTCAGCTGTTGCATCACTGAACCATCAATTATATGGATATTGATCATGCTGAAAGGAGCTGGAGCTGAGAAGAAATCAAGTCAAAGGGCAATAAGGAGTCCCTTTGCCTGATCCAAGGCACCGAACAAGAGTGGAAGATGGAACCAAGGTACACCTGTCCTCTAAACCTGTCTTCTGGAATGAATGAGCTGATGTCGATAGAAGGAGGTATGCCATAGGTGAGGCCATAAGGGATCCTCAATGAAGGCACGAGAGAAAATAGTAGAGTGGCTGACAGACTGACGCCAATGAAGATGATGAAATGGGGGGGATTGAGTAGCGAACGAACGACTTCCCTTGTTAGAGCATAAATGGCGTGGATGACCTGGCAGCAACTGACACAATATCATGAGGGATGGGGGACAATGGGACTGAAGGCCATCATGTGCGACACGAGAGAGGGACCAAGCAATGAAGGAGGGAGGAAAATGGCGGGATGCTAAGGGACTCGGGATAGACTCCATGAAAGTAATGATGACTCAACTTGGATGCTCTAAACAAGGGTGACTCGATGGTGCTGCTACATAGGATGGGGGTCTAATGGGGACCATAAAAGCATGAGTACAAGATGGTAACTCAAGACGAAAGTCAACACGAGCATGGAAAAGTATGGAGGAAACATGGTGTCCCCGGTACGAGTGTTGTAAGTGAATAAATTCGATTTTGGGGAAGGGTGAAGTGACACTTCTTGGGAAAATGTGTCCTGGTGAAGTATCAAATCACTAAAAACTAATAGATACCCATTTGAGGGGTCGGTGAGAGCTTTCCAACGGTGCAGACAGTTTGTTAAACAGAGCTACGGTTGGGTTGCAGTAGGAAAAAGAAAAAATAGGGGTTTCTCTTTTAATAATGCATTTTCCCTCCAAATTCATTCATTTGAATGTGGAGCTGTGGTGAATGTAGAGAGGAGAGAAGGCCCTAAATCTTGCGGCGATGATAGCAGACAAACCAACCATTGGAATCAAGATCCGTCAGTTGCAGGTAAGAGGCCTAACCCTACTCTTTCTTTTCAGTGGATTGAAAATTTAGATTAGGTCCCTAGGGCTCAGGAACAACCCCCTACTCATCCTCACGATCGGGTCCGACCTTTTGGGGCAAAAAGTGCGACCTGGGTAGCAGGTTTTGAGTAGAAAAGTGCGACCTATCCCAAGTTTGGGCCTGAAAAGTGTGACCTGTCATGGAGGGGTATTTCTGTGCTATTTTTTCACTGAGCACTAGGCTTTTGTGATGAGAAACAGTCTTTCCTATCTTTTTACTGATGAATATGATGTTTTTGTGAAGATATGGCAGAATTACGGATTAACTAGAGAGAGAGAGACCTAGGCGCACTACGGTCGGAGATCCGGGATGATTAGGGTGTCTGTAGTGCTTTGGCCAGGTTTGGGGTTCTGAAGTTTGTGGAGAACCCTTTGATGAGAGCTGGGGAGCCCTTATTGGCCTGTATTATCATCTATTTCGACCCGGACCATGAGGTCTTTATAATGCAGGGGCACCGGATCGAGTTGACGGTCTAGGATATATATTTCCTGACTAGTCTCCCACCACTTGGGATGGTAGGGAATACTTAGCCAATATTATCACATGGGAAAAATATAATAGAGTTTGTAGAGCGCCATTGTCAGCCAGGCCTCCAAGTCAAGGGGACTCGGATACCCATCGGGGATTTGGAGAGGTTAGAGACCCGTGCTATGGCCACAGCGGTGCTGTGGATCCTGGGCAACCAGGCACTCCATCACATCATCAGGGGGAAAATGATGCTTGTGGAGAGTGTTTTGAGTTGGACCTACTATGGGTGGGCCCAGATGATGTTGTCGTCATTGAAACAACAGTTGTTGCTATGTAAGCGGCAGGTGAACCATGACTGTGCATATGGTACATTTTTGTGCTCTTTCTTCTTTGAGAAGATCCTGACACTTCGACCTCACATACAGCTTCCAGATGGGGGCCTGAGAGAGCCTAGGATGCACCAGTGGGGGTGACTACTGTGCAGAGGAGGAGGTGGAGCAGTTGGATGGGTGTTCCGTCCTGATTTATTTGTTCATTGGGATCAGATGCCGCTGTATATAGACGACTATCCCTATAATGGGATGAGTTATCATGGGGACCCGAATCTGCCACTGCCGCCTGGTCGTATATGGGGACCTGATGGTGAGTGGAAAATTTCTAATCTCTTATGTGCATGCAAAGTTTCTATAATATTATATGTGGTACTCATTCTTTTACTTTTGGTATGCAGATATAACACCGATAAAACTGGTCGGGTACATGTGACGACCTGCAGTATTGGGGGCCGTAGGATCTAGTGGATCAAGGGCACAACACAATGAGGATGAAACAACCCTTCTAGAGGATATCTGTCATAGATGTGAGAGGATTCTGACCAGTGTTTCGGAACACAGTTGGCTAGACTTAGATGACCAGTGCATAGAGCCATGTATTGGTTTACCCTCGGATGGCAAGGGGTGATGTGGTGCATGGCGATGGCCGGACAAGGCATGCGTGATCTATGAGCTGCGGGGGAAGAGCCACTGGCTCGAGATCCTCCAGATAGTGATTAGTGTGTAGGGGCAGGTGGTGCCCCCAGTTTTGAGTTTTTTGTAACATGATATGGGCATGTCATATGTATCAGAGTTAATGAACTCTAAAACATTTTATATGACACATACTATGGATATGCATCATTTTGATATTTTTATGTTATTGTCTTGTTTTAAATGTGTGTGCTAAATGAAAATCCAGAATATGGTTTGCAATGCTATCTACATAGTGATTTTGTGCTCTAGGTACATGACTAAAAGTAATGATTTCAAATTCACACATCAAAAGCTTCACTCATAAATATCTTCTGAAAAGGATAGGATTATGCACACGATATACACCATTCAATTGCATGACAAGAAGCAGGGAATCTAAACGAACATGAAGGTGGAGGATTCGATGTGAAAGGGAATCGGCTAATAAACCTCATACAACATCATATTCGGCTTGATTATTGGTATCAGTACCAATGCATACAGTATTTGAAACAAGAAGCGCATGCAAAGGGGTAAAAATGGCCCAACCTACCGAGGCTAAATTCTGGGAGTAGCGACTTGCACCATCGGCGAAACTAATATAAGGTGTTGACGGGGGATTCCTCTAAAAGGTGCCACAAGCCAATAACTGGGAGGATACAGAACAATGTTGGCAACCTGAGTGCACAGTAGAAATCAAATGCACTCTGCAGAAGGGAGTGATCTAGGTAGGATGTCTACTTCCCACATACCGCCAGTGAGGGGAAGTGTGGGAGATACTGGAGGTGTAGCTTGAGCTCAAGCTGCATAAGTCACCAAGGATATGGATGATGGCATCTTGTTTATGGGTGGGAAAGATGAAGTCAGGGGTGGAGGTGGCTTCCATGATGTCATCATCACAACAGGAGGTGGAAGTATAAGAGGAAGGGAGACCCCATGACGCGGCAAGGCGAACTGGCTCATCATCATGAGAAGAAAGGCTCACATGCGCATCATCATGAGGGATGACGTAAGAACAATCGGATAAAGGATCCATCGATGCTGAGCCCAGGGTGTTTGCTGAAAGGAGGTCAAGAGAAACAACAGCAGAAGTTTCAGAGGGAGCTTCTGTCGAGGGTCTCAAGGATGATGAAAGGTAAAGGATCATTTCGACATCAGGGGGGGAATTTCAATAGGAGAGGGTAAATTCTCAGTCTGGCCTACAGCATACTGTGCAAGCACAGGAGAAACGAATTGATTCTATTCAATCTCGTACTCTCGAACTACCTCCAAAGAGGCACAGTAATGTGTAAGGCGGGGAAAATGATGAGAGTAATGTCCACGGAGACCACACAAAGCACAAGGGTGTTTGGTGTGGATAGTCTTGGTGTTATTGGTTGTGGTCGATGAAGAAGCAGAGGTTTCAGGGACCGTGGACTCAGGGAACGGGACATTAACCATGGGCTTGATGCGGGGCAACTCGGGACAAGTATGGGTGGCATGACCGATGACATCGCACAAAGCGCAAGGCTTTGGAGGCAGAGGAGGTGTAGGGTCAGTCGGGGCAGCTTTGTCCTTTGAGACTTTTTTGCGAGCTCTACCCTTCTTACCCAAAGTAGTCGCAATAGGAGGCAGATCAAGTTAAGGTGGCTAAGGCACTATGACAATGGGAGAAGTTAGGGGGGCCGATTGAACCGAGGTCAAAGAAAGATAATTTTTTGGTTGACCTGGCGAGGTAGTGGTTGGAGGATCAAGGTACCAAACCAGAATCTCGATGGTCAATTTAGGAAGAGAGAGGGTGGCCATGACAGGTGCCGTATAGATGCCTGGTGGAGGGACTAGGAACGGTATCTAACTGGAGGGGTAATAGCCAGATGGAACGACCCCTAAATGGTTAAGGCCTGGAGGAACCAATCCGGGAGGATAAAGAGGCTCATGAGCACCAACTGAAGGGCTAGGAGGAGGAGGTCCAAAAGGCTGCATCGAAGGGATAGGAGATGGTTGTGGAGGGCAAGGGGGCTACTAACTAGCCCAAGCGGGCCTCTTGAGAGAAGCCTAAGACGATTGCATCATACAAACATTCGATGAGCTGGGATCAGAGATAGGGGAGGAAGAATAGGGAATGTACCAAGCAAGGAGGATTCCTTATAGAATTCAGGTGAGACATTGGTCAAAGGATCAACAGTTTGCTTATTGGCCATTGAAGAGATAGTGGACTCAGGGGAGGTTTGAGACTTCGATTCGTAATACGTTAATTGGTAAATGGTGACTATCTTTCCGTTATGGGGGAAGGACATCTTGCAGTGGACCATGGAAGGGACAACAGACATCACATAAGTGTAGCTATGACCCAATAGAATGTTGTAATCTAAGGGGGCATCTATGACTTCAACGTCAACGCAAACAGTCTTTCCCGCAAGAGTGATAGGACAATTGTGTTGATTAGCAGTTTCCATTGATGTCAACCCAAGCAGCACCAGGGGCTACCCCAATATTGCATGGGAATTTTGACCTACCAAATTAATATATTCTGGGTCAATAATGCTTTTTATGGTTTCTACTTGTCGAGATTTTTCTATTGAGATATGTCACGCCATGTAATTCTTCACGGTTTGAGAGATATTCATGTTTGAAGTTTGTACCCCCAGTTAGAGAGCTAAAAACCCATGGGGTTGGGGCATGCGTCATTGAAAATTCATAATTAATATTTTTTAAGCTTCTAAAATCCCTCCCATGTTCACTTGTTGAAGCCCTTCTCAACCTAAGAATTTATATAAATTTTGATCCTCATTTCCTCCTTATGCAAGGGATTCGGCCATCTGAAACAGGTCATCATGGAATTTGCGCTCTAACTTATTTTATACGAAGGTTAAGAAGCTTAAATTTTTATGAGTTGAAGCCGAAATTCTGAGGAAGCTTCTCTAAAAATTTCAAATCAAGGTGCGAAATATTTTTGGAGATATGATCTGTGGAAGTCAGGGTTTTTGCAGGCTCCTAAAATTCATCTCAAAGAAGTGACCTTGGTAAATTTGTCATAACTCTCTCTCTGAGTATTGGATTGGAATGAAGTAAAAAGTGAAAGATATTACACTGTCTTTAATTTTTTTCTTTATCAATTTCAGAGCCAAATGAAGAAACAATGACATGTGGCATTCCATACAAGTGTGCTCTGCTGAAACAATCCATAATTAGGGCATTGTGAGAGATTGGGTATAACTCTCTCTTTAAGAATCCAAATTGGGTCAGACCTGTGGCATTGGAAATATGACTCAAAGGAATGCTATAGGACCAAAAAATCAGATATTGAGGATCTAAAATAACAGAGATACACCAGATTCAATATCGAGCTCCTAGAAGGAAAAGAAAAAGTTAGATCATGTGTTGTCAAGGGTTGCAAAGGACTAGAATTTATAGGGTAGAAAAGAAAAGCAAGGTGTAGGAGAGGGTAGCATGAAAAGAGCAGTGACAAAGGTGCATAACAGCAGCAAGAAGCTCATCATATGAAGTCTTCAAGTGGGCACCACTGCATACAATCATTGTAAAGGTATCTTTATACTAAGTCATTGTAAATACATTATTGTAAAAATTGTACTAGTGTATATCTGCCAAGGGTTGAAGAGGCAGTGTTAGGAGGTCTAGGATCATCATTAGGTGGTTTTTTCAAAGTTTGGGTTATGTTTTAGTATATCTTCTTCTTCTACATCATTCCATATCATTGTAAAGTGGACCATTTTCCCTGGTATGGGAGTCCATTCTTCTTTTATTCTTCTATAGGGTGGTAGGGTGGTGCTAGGGTGATTTGTAGCTCATTGGGTGTTGGGGCATCCGTTCAGTTGACTACTAAAGAATTTTGGGTGTTGGAGCGTCCATCCAGTGGGAGCTGGAGAAGAATTCTTTTCTAGATTCTAGGAATTTGGAGCTTTATTTTCAATTTGAGTTGAATATTAAAGAATTATTAGAAAAGCATTAGGTGGTTTTTGTCCTAGAGTGGGTTTCCACCTTAAAAACTGTATGCATTTGTGTTCCTCTTGTTTGCTGTTATCATTGTACAAACACTGATAATAATGGAAGATTAACTAATGCTCTAATTGAAAGGAATACTGATTCACCCCCACCCCCCCCCCTATTAGTATTTCCAACAATTGGTATCATAGCTTGGTTCCTTCAATAGCCATTTAACAACTAGAAGGAGGTCATGGAGCATACCAAGAATGGTGTACCTCTATTCAATGAAAATAATTATGCATTGTGGAAAGGAAGAATGGAGGTCTATCTCTTGGCACAAGGTTACTAAGTATGGGACACTGTTCAAAATCGATTTACATCAACTACGGATGAACAAGGTAAGAAGAATTTTGTAAATGATGCGAAAGTAAAGAATATTATTATCAGTGGACTTATTGAATCTGCTTATCATAAGGTGTTGGGTTGTAAAACTGCCAAAAATGTATGGGACAAGCTTGAGAATATATATGTAGGTGACTCAAATGTCAAAGAAGCAAAGCTTCAAATCTATAGAGAAAAATTTGAGCAACTCAGAATGAAAGAATATTGCAACATTGCTACATACTTCCAATACGTTGATGAAATAACCAATACTCTGAAAGGATTGGGAGAGCTAGTTGATGAGAAGACTATTATATGGAAGATTCTTAGAACATTACCAGGGAGATTCAACCCAAAGGTATCGGTCTTAGAATACAGTGCAAATCTGGACAAACTCAACAAGGAAGAATTACATGGAATTCTCATAGCATATGAAATGAGACTTGATGAAGGAAAGGGTACTTCAAATCTAGAAACTGCATTCGTTGCATCTAAGCAAACCAATAAGGACAAACAACCTTCAATTGAAATGACATGCACCTGCAAGTGTGAAGAAAAGGGAGATGATGGAGAAGGTCTTTCAGATGAATAATATGCTTACTTTACGAGAAAACTAAAACTTGGTAAGGGAAAATTCAAATATAAACTTCCATTGATATGTTTCGGTTGTGGTGAGGTTGGGAATTTCGTAGAAAAATGTCCGAACAAAAGTGATGGAAACTCAAAAGGAAATAAAGGCTTTAATAAATTCAACAAGCAAGGAAAAAAGAAATAATCCAAAAAGAACTTTCTCTCTAAAGAAGATAGCTCATCATCCGATGAAGAAAGTGATAGCAAAGAAGAAGCCAATGAGAAAATATTGTTTATGGCCAAGCACAATAAACAAGAAGTATCAAACAATGAAGAAGAAGGGTTGACCATAGAAGAATTTTATGAGGAGGAAATCAAGCTTATAAAAGAGCTCAATGCTAAGAAGATCAGTTCCAATACTCTTGAAGAACAAGTTCAAGGTCTCAAAATTGAGGTTGAAGAACACAAATGTATTGAAGAGTCACTTCAAAAGAATTTGGAAGAAAGAAACCAAGAAAGGAAAGCATTAGAAGAAGAAGTAGTCTCGCTGCGTAAGGAAGTGAAGAAGGGAAAAACTGTCCAAAACTATGCCAACAACTCAAGGGCATTGGAAGAACTCATCAACAATCAACGATCTTACAACGACATAATTGGCCTCGGTTACAAAGAAGAAGAACCAGGACCTTCTACAACAAAATGCAATGAACCTATGAGATCTAACATACATGAAGACTTCATTAGACAAGATTCACAAGCACATCCTTGGAAGACGATTCCTTGACGAAGATTTTCATCCAGGGACCAACATATTTTTCATGGCTATTGTTATTCATGTGGAAAATTTGGTCATAAAGCTATAGAATGTCACACGTACCCTAGGAACCAATAAAATTCCAAGAGATTCTTCAAATATGAACCTCCGAGGGCTCAACGAAACATCAATAGATTTGAACATTTAAGAAATAATATGGAATGTTACAAATCTCAGAAATTTGGACACATAGCCAGAGACTGCAGACTTGAAAAATCCTCTAGAATAATCTTCGAAGCCACATAATGAACGAACATGGAAGAAGAAGAAGACTGATAATTGTGCTCTCGCTCTCAAGGCTCAAAAAAATAAAGATGTGTGGTATGTTGACAACAGTTGCTCAACGCATATGACTGAAGATAGAAAGAAATTTGTATCTCTGAAAGAGAATAAGGATGGAACCATATCCTTTGGAAATGATGGATCTTCAAATGTTATAGGATCAGGTACCGTCACTCTAGGAAGCAAAGATGTTATATCCAAGAATGTTCTATTGGTCGAAAACATGAATCACAATCTGCTCAGTGTTGGAAAAATGTGTGATCAAGGACACATAATGCTATTCAACTCCACAAAATGTGAAATCAGGAAAGGCAGGTATGGTAAAATTGTGGCTACAACAAGTCGAGCTCCAAACGACATATATGTTCTAGATGAAGCAACTAAAGCATGTCTACTAGCTAAAGAAGATGAAAGCTGGTTATGGCACAAAAGAATGGGTCACATAAAATTTGACAATCTTGTCAGGATAAGCAAAAAGGAAGTAGTACGAGAAATGCTGAAAATCTCAAAACCTTCCAACACACTATGTGAGGCATGTCACCATGGCAAGCAGACAAAATTCCAATTTAAAACAAAAGAACACTTTGCATCACATCCATTGGAATTGATACATACTGATATATGTGGTCCTGTGAGAACAAAAGGCTTAGACGAAGAATTATATTTCATGTTAATGATAGATGACTATACCAGGATGACAGCCGTCAGTTTCCTAAAGAAAAAATCTGAAGCATTTGAGTTCTTTAAGATCTACAAGGAGTTGGTTGAAAATGAAACTGATTTGAAAATAAAGTGTTTAAGATCAGAGAATCGTGGAGAATTCACTTCCAAATTATTTCAACAATACTGTGACGAAAATGGAATAAAAAGGCAATTTTCAATAGCACGAACACCTCAACAAAATGGAGTTGCTGAAAGAAAGAATAGAATCATAAAAGAAATGGGTAGAACAATGTTGAAGGACTCAAAATTGGATGAAAAATTCTGGGTTCAAGCAATTGATACAGCAGTCTTCATTATCAACCGAGGTCTTCTCAGAAATAATTGTAACAAGACTCCATATGAATTATGGAAAGGAAAACCAGCTAATGTAAAATATTTAAGAATATTTGGAAGAAAATGTTATATCAAAAGAGAAGATCAGAATTTGGGTAAGTTTGAATCACGTGTTGATGAAGGTATCTTTTTTGGTTACTCACGCAAAATAAAGGCCTATAAATTCTATAATCTAAGACAAAAACAGATAGTGGAGAGCATAAATGTTACATTTGACGAAGATGGTGTTCTAGCAAGTAATGATGAGGATCTAGAATCTTTCAAACTTGAGACAGAGGCTGAAAAAGACACAGATAAAATTGTAGAACAAGAAGAAACTATCAACGAGGAAGAATTAAACAATGATCATCAAGATATACCAGAACAACAACAAGAAGATCCTCCAAGGAGAACAAAAGAGTGGATTCAAAAGAACCATCCATCAAATCAAATCATTGGTGACATAAATGAAGGTCGACAACTTCGTTCATCACAACAAGCTCACGTTGCTTTTCTAGCAACCTTTGAGCCTAGTTGTTTTGAGGAAGCCAGCCAGAATGAACATTGGGTAGCAGCTATGAATGAATAATTGGATTAAATTGAGAAGAAAAACACCTGGGAATTAGTTCCACAACCAAAAGATAAAAATGTCATTGGGACTAAATGGGTGTTCAGAAACAAATTAAATGAAGATGGGCAGGTTACCAGAAACAAAGCAAGATTGGTTTGCAAAGGCTATGCATAAGTGGAAGGAATTGATTTCGACAAAACATTTGCACCAGTTTCCAGAATGGAAGCCATCCGAATGTTTCTCATGTATGCATGTTCAAGAAAAATCAAAGTTTACCAAATGGATGTTAAGTTAGCATTTCTGAATGGAGAATTAGAAGAAGAAGTTTACATCGAACAACTTGAAGGTTTTCTACTATCACAAAAATAAGACTATGTCTGCAAGTTAAAGAAGGCTCTATATGGTCTCAAGCAGGCTCCCAGAGCATGGTATGCTCGTCTTGATGGATATCAATGTCAACAAGGGTTCAAGAAAGGTACTGTTGATAGCAATCTTTATGTACAAATAGATAAAGATAATTTAAAAATCATTGAGGTATATGTGGATGATATAATATTTGGTAGCAATGATGATCAACTAAGTAAGAACTTTTCTACAATGATGCAAAGTGATTTTGAGATATCTTTACTTGGTGAGATGACATACTTCTTAGGGCTTCAAATATCTCAGCAAGAGAAAGGAATATTTATATGTCAAGCCAAGTACATCAAGGAAAAGCTCAAGAAATTCAAAATGGAATATTGCAAACCCGTCCTTACTCCGATGGTAACAGGTTGCAAATTGAGCATAGATGACTCATTTAAGGATGTGGATTAGAGGCTGTACAGATCTATGATTGGTAGTCTTATATATGTAACATCCTCTCATCCAGATGTTATGCAAGCAGTTGGACGAGTAGCAAGATTCCAAGCAGCACCAAAAGAATCACATATTATTTCCGTCAAAAGAATTCTTCGATATCTTGAATTCATCAAGAACCACTGCGCTATTGAACTCTTGCACCCATGCACTCTGCACTTGCTGTCAACTCTGATTCGCGCTTGAGTATCTGACACTGTCACTTTGATCTGCCTACATCAATCCAACTGATCATGCTACTGCTGCGCTGTGGGCACCTCGTAACCAGGTTCAATTCATGAGATCCACACCGTCTCCATGAATCCTGCCCAGAAATATCCTCTTGGGATTATTCATGCATGTCGCCCCACTTCACACCTGGTGGTATAGTTGCATGCACTCCCTCTGCCCATCTGGCACGAAATTTCTCTTCATGAGTGGTTTCTTCCACTTCATGATCGTCATCTTGTGGCTGCTCCACATCCCGAGGTTCACTATTACCTGCATGCAAAACTTACTCCCTCTCAAGCATCAATTGCATGTCTTTCTTGCACTTCCCAATAGTAGGAAGCTCCGTAGACATCCCATCTACTTCAAGTTTGTAGAGATTCTTTGCTCGAATCCCAACCTTCTTGACTTGTCCTGTTGCCTTGTGCCGAAGGAAAAAATTTCCTTCACTGAAGACAACTTCATACCCTTTATCCTATAACATTGCGACTGAGATACAATTCTTCTTTAAACCTGGAACATGCACTACATCTTGTAAAAGAATGATTTTACCTGAATCCCTTTGAAAGGTTATGGTACCAATGCCGGTCGCATTGTATCGTCCATTATCGCCCAACTCAACATGCAACTGGAGATCTTTCTCCACCAAGTCACTGAAAAGATTCACATCTCCCGTCATGTGAAATGAAGCGCCACTATCAAAATACCACCCCGATCCAAATGCACTAGACACCATGCATGCGATCAATGAGAAGTCCAGCTCAAATTGCGAGGAAAGAGCCTCACCAGCTGCAGCTCCAGCAGGCTACTTGTTCTTTTTCTTCTGTGGACAATTTGTGGCGTAATGTCCATGCTCGTGACAGTGAAAACACTTCACTTTGGACATGTCACTCTCTTTACCATCTACACCGGATTGAGAAACATTATTCTTGCCCTTCCCCTTCCTTGCTTTGGCAACCAAAGCACAATCATCTTCATCAGATGCCTTTGATGAAGATCCATCCCTGGTACTCCGCCTTATCTCCTCTTGCACAAGATCCGACCAGAGTCGCTCCCATCCTGGAAATTTCTCCAGACCATTGACATAGTCCTCGTAGCTATGCCAACTCTTTGGAAGCCCAAGGAGAGCCAAGCTCACCAATTCTTCTTCATCCACACTAACTCCTACACTCCCAAGCTCATCCCTGCAGTGGACAAACTTTGTCAAGTATACCGGAATATTGTCATTCTTCTCCATCTTTATTTTCCTGAGTTTATCCTTGAGCGCCAACTTCCTTTGGTCACTCTTGCTTTGGAACAAATCTGTCAAATATTTCCACATCAAGAATGGAGAAGCTTTACCATGCAGGCTGGATACTATGTGATCCTTCACGCCCTCCAACAGAATCCTTCGACATTTTTTTGTCTTCTTTTGCCAAGCCTCAACTTGAGCAACATCAGTAGGCTTTGGGACTTCAACATCTATGAACTCGTTCAGCCCATTTTCCTCTAACACCACCTCCATCCTGTCCTTCCATGCAACATAATTTGAGCTGCCTTCAAGAGCATCCTCCAATCGCAATCCGTTGAAATACATCTCGACTTTCGACACCAAGAAAACACTGCTGCAAATTCGAATTCCACCAGCTCAAAAATCAACCGCTTCTGATCTGTGAGAACAAAGTATTTCTAGCACAGAGATTGACTGTAGGGGCACTTACTGGATATATTACCTTTCAAAGAATAGGATGGATCCAGAGGCTACCTGGCCCGCTTACAGAATCTGTCTAGCGAAATAAATTGTAATCACTATAATAGATCCGATGATCAATTTCGCTTTGATAACATGTAGAAATTTGAATAATAGCTGAATTATTCACCAAGATTATCTTGATTACACACTATTTGAGCTTCATGCATAATACATAACCTCTTCTAAAATTGATCATCAATTTGCGGAATTAGAAGCAGTCGCATGTGCACATTAAAACATAATCAAGCACACATATAACACAGTATGTAATGGGGAAAGCTTACAGCTGAAAACCCCCAACTATCTATATATTATAATGATAGAGAACATATAACAATACATAGCACAAAATCCTCACAAGTATCCAGTACTATCTCCAATTGTTCCACACAAACTAGCTTAGATCTGAACAAGTCATAGGTTCAAATCTCCTCCACTGTTTGCCTGCCTTTACTGCGCAATCCAAGATGAAAAAAGAATAGATCCAAGTTCGAATCTCCTTGGATTATACTGTGCAATCCTCATTGGCAATATCAATCAATGTGTGTGCAAATCTCATGCACAAGTATAGTCACAACTGATAGCAGACTCACCCTTTCACCCACCTCTAACACTGGTCTCCACTGAACTATACATGCATTGCAGTTAACTGATTTATTCTTTAGTTGATTTATGAGTTAATAATTAGTGAATTAATTAATAATTAATTCACACCACTCATCAATAGTGTATTTATCAGTTAGACTAAATACAACTAGTTCAACTAAGTTAAACCGAACACAACTCCACCAACTGTCTCATCAACTCCACCAAACTCTGCCACATGAGTTCTAACTGAAGTCAACCATGCAATAGCTCAACTAAACCCTAGTAATAGCGTAATTCCTTCTGTCAGCTGCATGTGCCACATCCATAGCTCGAACTGAAGTGGTCCAAGAGGATAAGATAATGTTTATAGTCCAAATATTATTAAGAGCTAATAATATTTGACTGATCTATTTTTAGACTGGCAGTCTAAAAATAGACTTCTCCCAATGTCTAAAAATAGAGGTCCATCTATTTTTACCAACTTGACCAACCATCCACAAATAACATCCCGCAACTCATAGACCATGATCCATATGTCTAAAAATAGACATAGTCTAAAAATAGACTTTGCGACAAAAATCACTTGTGTGGCCCCCACCTAGTTTTGGTGATCACTTTCCAACTAGGATCAGGAAAGATGTTTCAGGATGCCTCCTTCACTGTTTCTTGTTGCCATCTTCAACACTCCCTCTCAACAAGAAAGTATTGTCTTTGCATGCGACATGCAACTCCATTTATTCGCCCTGCAACCATCACAAGCGCCATGCAACTCCATGCATCTGATCTGCAACTCCTCTGAAACTGAATAGGCTCCAAACAACTCAATCAGTCTAATGCATCTATCATCAAAGTCTTCAACTTCTGCTGGGCCCAATTGCACATGTCATCAGGAACCACTGCGCTGTTGAACTCTTGCACCCATGCACTCTGCACTTGCTGTCAACTCTGATTCGCGCTCCAGTATCCGACACTGTCACTTTGATCTGCCTGCATCAATCCAACTGATCATGCTACTGCTGTGTTGTGGGCACCTCGTAGCCAGGTTCAATTCATGAGATCCACACCATCTCATGAATCCTGCCCAGAAATCTCCTCTTGGGATTATTCATGCATGTCGCCCCACCTCTCACCTGGTGGTATAGCTGCATGCACTCCCTCTGCCCATCTGGCACGAAATTTCTCTGCATGAGTGGTTTCTTCCACTTCATGATCCTCATCTTGTGGCTGCTCCACATCTCGAGGTTCACTCTTACCTGCATGCAAAACTTGCTCCCTCTCAAGCATCAATTGCATGTCTTTCTTCCACTTCCCAACAGTAGGAAGCTCCGTAGACATCCCATCTACTTCAAGTCTGTAGAGATTCTTTGCTCGAATCCCAACCTTCTTGACTTGTCCTGTTGCCTTGTGCCGAAGGAAAACTTTTCCTTCACTGAAGACAACTTCATACCCTTTATCTTCTAACATTGCGACTGAGATCAAATTCTTCTTTAAACCTGGAACATGCACTACATCTTGTAAAAGAATGAGTTTACCTGACTCCCTCTGAAAGGTTATGGTACCAATTCCGGTCACATTGTATCGTCCATTGTCACCCAACTCAACATGCAACTGGAGATCTTTCTCCACCAAGTCACTGAAAAGATTCACATCTCCCGTCATGTGAAAGGAAGCGCCACTATCAAAATACCACCCGATCCCAATGCACTAGACACCATGCATGCGATCAATGAGAAGTCCAGCTCAAATTGCGAGGCAAGAGCCTCACCAGCTGCAACTCCAGCAGCCTGCTTGTTCTTCTTCTTCTATGGACAATTTATGGCGTAATGTCCATGCTCGTGGCCGTGAAAACACACTTCACTTTGGACATGTCACGCTCTTTACCATCCGCACCGGATTGAGAAGCATTCTTCTTGCCCTTCCCCTTCCTTGCTTGGCAGCCCAAGCGCAATCATCTTCATCGGATGCCTTTGATGAAGATCCATTCCCCGATACTCCGCCTTATCTCCTCTTGCACAAGATCCGACCAAAGTCGCTCCCATCTGGAAATTTATCCGACCATTGACAGAGTCCTCGTAGCTATGCCAACTCTTCGGAAGCCCAAAGAGAGCCAAGCTCACCAAGTCTTCTTCATCCACACTAACTCCTACACTCCCAAGCTCATCCCTGCAGTGGACAAACTTTTTCAAGTATACAGAATAGTGTCATTCTTCTCCATATTTATTTTCCTTAGTTTATCCTTGAGTGCCAACTTCCTCTGGTCACTCTTGCTTTGGAATAAATATGTCAATGATTTCCACATCAAAAATGGAGAAGCCTTACCATGCAGGCTGGATACTATGCGATCCTTCACGCCCTCCAACAGAATCCTTCAACACTTTGTTGTCTTCTTTTGCCAAGCCTCAACTTGAGCAGCATCAGTAGGCTTTGGGACTTCAGTATCTATGAACTCCTTCAACCCGTTGTCATCTAACACCGCCTCCATCCTATCCTTACATGAAATATAATTCGAGCTGCCTTCAAGGGCATACTCGAATCGCAATCCGTTGAAAGACATCTCGACTTTCGACACCAAGAAAACACTGCTGCAAATTCGAATTCCACCAGCTCAAAACTCAACTGCTTCTGATCTGAAATTTGTGAGAAAAAAGTATTTCTAGTATAGAGATTGACTATAGGGGCATTTACTGGATATTTCACCTTTCAAAGAAAGGATGGATCCAGAGGCTATCTGGCCCTCTTACAGACTCTGCCTAAAGAAATAAAATGTAATCACTGTAATAGATCCGATGATCAACGTTCGCTCTGATACCATGTAGAATTTTGAATAATAGATGAGTTATTCACCGAGATTATCCTAATTACACACTATTTGAGCTTCATGCATAATACATAACCTCTTCTACAATTTATCATCAATTTGCAGAATTAGAAGTAGTCGCATGCACACATTAAAACATAATCAAGCACACATATAACAAAATATGTAATGGGGAAATATTACAGCTGAAAAATCCCAAATATCTGTATACTATAATGATAGAGAACATGTAAAAATACATAGCACAAACTCCTCACAAGTATCCAGTACTATCTCCAATTGTTACACACAAACTAGCTCAGATCTGAACAAGTCACAGGTTCAAATCTCCTCCACTGTTTGCCTGCCTCTACTGCACAATCCAAGATGAGAAAAGAATAGATCCAAGTTAGAATCTCCTTGGATTATACTGCACAATCCTCATTGGAAATCTCAATCAATGTGTGTGCAAATCTCATGCACAAGTATAGTCACAACTGATAGCAGACTCACCCTTTCACCCACCTCTAACACTGGTCTCCACTGAACTGTCCATGCATTGCAGTTAACTGATGTATTCTTTAGTTGATTTATGAGTTAATAATTACTGAATTAATTAATAATTAATTCACAGCACTCATCAGTAGTGTATTTATCATTTAGGCTAAATACAACTAGCTCAACTAAGTTAAACCGAACACAACTCCACCAACTGTCTCATCAACTCCACCAAACTCTGCCACATGAGTTCTAACTGATGTCAACCATGCAATAGCTCAACTAAACCCTAGGAATACTGTAATTCCTTCTTTCAGCTACATGTGCCACATCCATAGCTCGAACTGAAGTGGTCGAAGAGGATAAGATAATGTTTATAGTCCAAATATTATTAAGAGCTAATAATATTTGACTGATCTATTTTTAGACTGGCAGTCTAAAAATAGACTTCGCCCAATGTCTAAAAATAGAGGTCCATCTATTTTTACCAACTTGACCAACCATCCACAAATAGCATCCCGAAACTCATAGACCATGATCCATATGTCTAAAAATAGACTTTGCGACAAAAATCACTTGTGTGGCCCCCACCTAGTTTTGGTGATCACTTTCCAACTAGGATCAGGAAAGATGTTTCAAGATGCCTCCTTCACTGTTTCTTGTTGCAATCTTCAACAAAAAGGGTAAGAAATCCTTAAACCCTTTTTTAAATTGGCCTAGGAAATCTCATTTTTTCATATTTAACCTATCCTAAGTTTCAAGACCACCCTCATTTCATCTCAAAAACACCTCCATATAGGTCACATCATGTCTCATCAGTCATAATTTGTTATTAGTTTTCATTTCCAAAGAATTTAAATCTGAAAATGTCATTTTAGCCTAGAATGCCTACTTTTATAGTGAATTCAGTATAAAAAAAGGCAGAAAATACTACGAAACTACTGGAAGTTTCTTAGCGAATATGAAGCATTTCTCTGTTTTCTGACTTTGAGAAGTTAAATTTAAGGGCAATTTTTAGGCAAACAGAGAAGTATTTTAAGAAACTGAGAGAGGTTATTTTCAGGAACATATCAAATAATAATAAAATATTTCACTCTTCTCAAACATGATACAAATTGGGAGATACAAGGATGTATTTCAACACTATTTTCAGAATGCAGAATTTTCTTGTTTGTACATGTTTTCAGAATGCAGATTCTGGACAGCTGGAGATGTGTTTCAAAACACCATGAGAGGTTTTTCTTCAAGACATATTGACATACAAAAAAATCCTTCAGTTTTTCAACATCTATCAAGGATTTGGAGGAAAGAGTTAATCTTTGAATCCTATGGTTTCATAAAAAACAATCATTTTAGTGTTGAAAAGACTTGCTAAAGGGGAAAAGGATGTTTTTTGAAGAAGAAACACCTCAATACCCTTAGGCTGAGTTGGTTTATGTTTTGAAAGGTCAATGGAATGTTGAAAATCAAATTTTTATAGATGGAAGGTTTCTTTTTGAAACAAGGAAAAAACCTGGAAAAACCACAGTTTTCAGCAGTTTCGTAGCATGCCTGGGCTTGAAGAACAACAAAACGCTATGAAACTACTGTAGCTTTATTTTTTCTTTTTGAACCAATTTTTGGAGATTTCAAGAGGTTAAATTTTTATGGGAGATGTATCAAGGAAGAATTAACACCATGAAGAAAGAAATAATAAAAACGAATGATGGAAAAAGGCATTTTTGCAGTGCTATGAAAGTACGCTACGAAACTGTCTTACTTTCGTACCGTACCGTATTGGAGTTTTTAAAGTAGGTTTTTGGGCATATTTGGATAGCTAGATATTGTCCAAGTGTTGAAGGACCATGATAGAAGTTATCCAACACTTAAATGCCACGAAATGAAGACAAACTAGTAGCCAAACCATTCGTTGAAGATGAAGACCAATTTTCCTAAAAAACATGGTTTATTTCCAGTTTTAGAGGAGGTCAATTAAAATGTCATTTAGTGATGAGTCCCATCACACCATATTCAAATATGTGAAAGCATTTTTTTCAAGATGTAATTTTTTTTAGGAGATACGGTTGATATTTTAATAATGAATAGTTTGAGTCCTATTAGGAAAAGGACTATCAAGTAGGATAGTTGTCATATTCTCATTAAATAGATGTTTTATGGTTATACAAGGTTTCATTAGGCAAAAATTAAATGAGTCTAGCCAGGAGGCAGAGCATCTCATGATCTAACAAGTCTGTTAAAGGGCAGAGAGTCGAATTTTTCAAGGGTTGGAGACTTTTTGACAAAACTACAACTTTATGTAATTGATTGGTTTCAGCAATACAAAGTGTTTTTATTGTTGACAGACCTGAGATTCTCATGGGGTTTTTAATGATTTATTGATCTACATCTTATGTTTTATGAATTGTAGTATATTTCATTGATATTACTCAGAATTCATAACTCTATGCTCTAACTTCCTTTAGTAATGAGACGACTGTGTTTTTCTATGTTTTATGAGTGAATTGCCTTCGAACCACTAGCAGTAGATTTCATTGCTATTACTCAGAATTTATAACTCTATGCTTTGACTTCCTTTAGTAATTAAATGACTATGTTGACCTATTTTCTATGAGTGAATCGCCTTTGTTAAAGACCCATATCTGCCTCAGCTTCCATGTCAAGGAACCTTGCCACTGAACCTACCGATTTGTTGACTCCATAAGCCCAATGGTAGCAAGCCTTCATATTTTCAACCTGAAAACATACAAAAACAATAAATAATTCATAGAGTTGGCCATCTATATTTATCATTAACCGATATCATAAATTACCTGTGAGAGAGACTTTTCATAATGAAGAGGCTAAGCTTCAATTAGAAGTGGTTTGAAATAGTTACACTGAAGTTGTTTGATCAGCAGCGAATCAAGTGCGATTTTGGTCAGAACAATGCCTTTCGGTTTGATGAATTCACCCGCAACATTCATGAGTCTTATGGAGGACATATTTTGACTCTTCACCAACTCATTCCTTGTGGTATATTTTGATGACATCCTGATCTTAATCTAGAGTTGGGAAGAGCACCTCCACAACATTCAACAGGCCCTCCATACACTATGGTAGCACAAGTTGTGTGCCGATTTGGAGAAATGAAATTTTTGTATGACCCAGGTTAAATAACTTGGGTACATCATTAATGAGCAAGGGGTACATGTGGACCCAACCCACATACAATTCATTCGGTACTTTCCAACCCCAACCACTCTAATAAAGCTTCGTAACTTTCTGGGTCTCGCCAACTTCTACCGCAAATTCATGTTGGGATTCTCTCATATCACTTGGCCTTTGAGTCAAGTCACCAAAGGAGGAGCGAAATACAAGTTCTTTTATTCTGAATCCCAAAAAAAATCGTTCACCAAGTTGAAGAATTTCCTCTCCTCTGCACGAGTTCTCACATTAACAGACCTACAACAACCATTTCAGATTTAAACAGATGCCCCCAAATATGATATTGGTGCATTTCTTACTCAATAGGGTCATCTAGTGGCATATATTAGTGAGATACCTTCAGAAATTTTCCGAAAGTATCCTAGCTATGAAAAAGAGATATATTCCATTGTGCAGGTCTATTGAGAATGGAAGCATTACATTCTGGGGAAGGAAACAGTCATCCACACATACCACTAACCCTTGTATTTTATCCACACACAAGGGAAGTTTTAGAATGATCTCCATCATAAATGGTCCACATACCTACAAAAATTCCGCTTGAAGAATAGGTTTTAGAATGGCATCACAAAAAATGTTGTAGACTTCCTTGGCTAATCACTGGTCAAAATTTGGACAGTCTTCTATTCGACCGACACTCTCATCAGTAACCACAATTGAGTGTGTATTTAGGGCTACAATGGAGTGTAGGAAGATAAATGAAAATTTAGACATTATATATTAGGGTTTGAATGGGATTATTGTAGTTGATGATGACTTGGTGAGCTTAGCACTTCTAGGCCTTCCCAAGAGCTGGCATAGTTACGAGGAATCTGTGAATGGGAGTGAGCAGTTACCAAAGTGGGAGTGACTTAGGTCGAATATGGTACAATAAGAGTTTTAGCGGAATACCATGGATGGATCCTCATTCAAGACTGATGATCGGGAAAATTGTGCTTTGTCTAGTAAGGAAAATAATGGGAAAGGAAATAAGTCATATTCCAAATTTGACACCGGAAAAGAAAGAAAGAAGCTAGACATGTCAAAGGTGAAATGTTTCAACTATCATGATCATGGAAACTATGCCACAAATTGTCCACAAAAGAAGAAGAAAAACAAGAAGGCTTCGAGAGCTGCAATGGGTGAAGCTATGGCCTTACAATTTGAGTTGGAATTATCTCTCATCACATGCATGGTTTCAATTGTGATGGTATCTATGTGGTACTTGGATAGTGGAGCATATTTCCACATGAATTGCAAAAAATAACTCTTTAGTAGCTTGGAGGAGAAGGATCTTCAGATGCACATCAAGATGGGTGATGAAGGGAGGTATAGCGGTACCGAGATTAGTACAGTTACTTTCTAAATAGATACAAGTAAAACTTTCATATTAAAATATTTCATGCATGTACCAGGTTTGAAAAATAATTTAGTTTCAGTTGCTATGTTGGAGGATTTTGGATATGTTGTGGTTTTCAGTGAAGGAAATGTGTTCCTTTGTCACAAAGGCACAGGACAGGTAAAGAATATTTGGGTTCATCTAAAGAACCTCTACAAACTTGATATAGATGGTTGTGCAACATTGAGCAGTAAAGAAGATGAGGTTGTGAGTCAGGATACTAGTGAGTTATGGCACAAGAGGTTAGGTCATCTACACCATAATGCATTGAGGATCATGCAAAATATTTATACAGGTCTTCCAAAGGGTACACTTGTGTAGATAGACACATGCAAGGGATGTACCATGGGGAAGTATAAAAAGTACACCTTTCATGAGAAAGAGAACTGATCAATGAAAATCCTTGAGAGAGTTCACTCAGACGTGTGTAGACCATTGTCAAAATCTTCCACAACAAATCAAAGGTATTATGCGATTTTTGTTGATGATTTTTCTAGAAATTGTTGGATCTTCTTCATGTCAAAGAAAGATCAGACGTTCTCCAATTTTTTTGAGTTGAAATCACTGGTAAAGAAATATATAGGGAATAAGGTGAAGACTCTAAGGAGATAAAATTGTGGTGAGGATATGAGTGTAAGGAATTCAAGAAATTCTGCGCCAAATAAGGAATTCGAAGAGAATCAATTGCAACTCAAAACCCACAATAGAATGGGGTTGCAAAACAAAATAAAAAACCATTCTTGGAGTAGAACGAGCTATGTTACATGATCAAGTCCTACCATTTCATCTATGGGCAGAAGCATGCAACATAATGGTATTTATGTATAACCATAGTCCTTATCGGATACTTGGCATGCGTACACTAGAGGAACCTTTTTCAGGTAAGAAAGCATACTTTTCATATTTTAAAATTTTTGGCTCATTTTTCTATTTCCATGTGACCAAAGATGCCAGGAATAAACTAGAACCAATAACAGAGGTTGGGATATTTTTGGGTTACACTGATACTCCCCACAACTATCATGTGTTTTTGTCGTCTAACAGGATGACAGTTGTCAGGAGAGATGTTAAATTTGATGTGGAGAAATTCATGTGATTTTCCCTTGAGAGGGAGATTGAATTACATGTAGAAGAGGAACTCTTAGTTCGAAAGGATGAACCTCAGGATGTGGAGCAGCCACAAGTAGAGGATCATGGAGAAGAAGAAACCACTCATGTATATCCATCCACCAGAAATGGTAGGAAGTGCACCAGATAGGCTGACAAAATAATGCTAGATGTGATAAAGAATATAGGTGCATTGATATCACAACGCAGGCAGAGAAGGTCCCTAGAGAGGTATATTATATACATGGATCTTATGAGCGAGTGTATTTTGACAGAACCATCCCCTTTTGAGGAAGCATTGTAGCCGTCGACATGGGTTGATGCCATGGTTGAGGATTATGACTCCATTTTCAGAAACAATGCATGGAATGTGGTCCCAAGACTAGTGGGGAAGTCACTGGTTGGATACAAGGGGATCTACAAGGTGAAACAAGAAGTAGATGGGACTATGTATAAATATAAGGCTATATTTGTGGCAAGAGGATTCTCACAGGTGGAGGGGTTTGACCATGAGGAGAATTTTTCACTGGTTGCAAGGTACTCATTGATTAGATCCATCCTTTCACTCTCAGCACATATGGAGTGGTAGATACATTGGATGGATGCAAATAAAACCTTTTTTTATGGATTTATTGAGGAAGAAGTGTACACTGAGCATCCAAAAGGTTTTGAAACCTTTGACAGGGAGTTGTATGTGTGCAGACTCAAGGGAGCATTGTATGGGCTGAAGCAAGCACCTTGTGCTTGGTACACCAAGATCGAAAACTATCTCAATGGGATGGGCTTCACAAAGAGTGAAGCAGATGAAAACCTATACCATATTTTGGTTGATGGTAAGATTTTGATTATTGTACTTTATATTGATGATCTTATACTGACAGGTGATGAGAAGCTCATAACTTCTTTCAAAGAGGATCTTGCAAGAGAGTATGAGATGAAGGACATGGGGCTCTTGCACTATTTCCTTGTTTTGGAAATATGGAAAAGAGATGGGGAGTTATTTGTATCTCAGGGAAAGTATTCCAAGGAGATTCTAAGGAAGTTCCACATGGAGGGCAGCAAACCATGGAAACTCCTCTTACAGAAAACTGGAGGAGGGAGGATTCTACTTTAGGTGAGGTAGTGGATTCTATTATTTATAGATAACTTGTGGGTTCACTTATGTATTTGGTGAACAAAAAACCAGAAATATGTTACATAGCTAACCAGCTTATTCAAGCTATGGTTAAGCCTACCAAGCTCTTTCAGAAGGTAGGGAAGCATGTTTTGAGATATCTCAGGGGCACTACAGAGTATTGATTATGGTCCAGATAGACAGAGGGTGTGAAGCTTCAAGGCTTCACCTATCCAGATTGGGCAGGAAGTCCATCAGACAGGAAGAGAACATTAAGGGGTATCTTCTTTATAGGATCAACAGTCATTTCTTAGTACACCAGGAAGGAGAGATCAGTTGCACTCAGTTTAGCAGAGGCAGAGTACATGGTAGCTAGTCAGAATGCATTCGAGGCCATATAGACGAGGAAGACACTTGTTGGTTATTTTGGTCATCAGATGGATCTGATGGTGATACATTGTGATAACCAGAGTTGCATAAAACTCTTGGTTAATCTAGTATTCCATGACAGGTCCAAGCATATTTATATCTGGTACCACCATCTCAGAGATTGTGTTTAGAGGTGCATTATGTTGTTGCAGTACATTCCCATGGAGGATCGGGATGAATACATCTTGACGAAGGCATTGGCAAAGAGTAAATTTGAATATCATAGAGGCAGGATCAGGGTGGCTAATAATCCATTTCTTGTTGAGAGGGAGTGATAAAAATCAACAAGAAAATGTGTCTCATTTAATTTTCCCTTAAATAAATTTGAAAATAAATTGTAATCTTATCTCATAAAAAGTTGTATTAGTTAACTAACTCAGAAAGATTGTGTTAGCTCAAGAATTTAGAGTTGAGCGTCAAAGGTGAGGCATGTAGAGTGATTATATTATTTTGAGGCTCCAGTTGCAGTTAATGCACTAGTGTAATATGAGTGTAATCAGTTAACTCAAATTAATTGAGTTAAAATCAGTTTAAGTAGTTCTAACTGATTGATGAGCTAGTGAGAGGTCAAGTTAATTAAAATAGATTTAATTCACAAGTAGTGATATATCAAGTAACTGATGATTTTCTATTATTATCTGCATGCTTGTCAAATTTGATGAAGATCAAGTTGAGACAAAGGTTAAAGGGAAGATAACTATCAGTTTTATTATCAGTGAACTACTCAGGTGCAATTATAAAGCCACATGATACCCATGATGGATTACGCAGTCAAGGAAGGTTGGAATTCCTATTTAATAGGGATTTGTTTTCCTAGGAATTGCGTGCACAAGGCAGGATGAAGGTGGGTAGGAAATTGGCTACGTGTTTGTCCAATTTTCCTAGATTAGTGTGAGACAATGGTAGAGTGCATGAGATTCTTGTGAGAAAGAATGCATTGTATTGTTTAATGATTCCTTTGCTTATTATAAAATAGAGATAGATGGGTTTTGATCAGTTTCTTTCCCCAAGAAAATCTTGTTTTGTGTGATTGATTTACTTCTTTCTCTTACTTGCACGTGATTGAGCGCTCGTGATTTATATTCCATAGATATTGTAGAAGGATTGATTACCTTTTTATAGTACATTGCATGATCAGATTGAATCCATTGGTGTAATTTCTACACACTTTCCCTCTAATAAATCATAACATAATGGTAGAGCCACTTCTTCCATGGGCTTCCTAGTTAGATCCTCTCTAGCATATATTGCCCATGCTACAAGAATTCTTTAGGCTCAAGAGTCCTCTTTAGTCCGAGCATGACTTTGAGATGAAGCCTCATTCCTTTTCTTCTTCACTATATTTCTAGATTTATACCCTACATGCTCCGATGTGTTAAGTTGTATCACTCCATTTGCATGTTTACTACTTGTACCTTTTTCCCTTAAGCCAGCTTCAAATGGACTCGTGTATAAGCCACTTTTGACCATGCCTTTTTGGCAAGTTCAAACCATGTTTTCACTAGCATTTCCCACTTGACACTCTTTACCCATGGAAATAACATTCCTTTGAGTGTTGACGACCAATTTCTACCACCTTGCATTGAGCATAGTAATGTTCCATTCCCATGAACTAGTGCATCTACCCTTACCACTCGTTCTTTCCATTATACCATAGACATTATTTTATTCCTTTTTAGGTTTTAATTATGAAAAATAAAAAAAAACTTCTATATTCCAAAAAGTGTGGGGATAAGAAATTTACTTCTGTATTTGATGGTAGCAAGAGTCAATTGTGTCACCATTGAAAAAAGAACTTAAAATAAGTCTTTCCTCCATCAGTATGAGACTTATTTTGACTTTAGGAGAGCCATAACCTTGTTTTTTAGTCATTCCTCCTCTGGTTGGTTATCTCTTCCATTCACATGGAGAGTTTGTTAATGACTCCTACATTGAAAACTTATGGAAATTTTTTATGTTGCCATAGAGTCATATTTGATTCATGCTTTTATTAAAGGGAATTTAACCTGTGTCGATCATTCTGCGGTGTCTCTTGACTCATTTTTCAGTGATCCATACTTGGTCTTTCAAGTCTTTTTTAGTATCACATCAACTATTTGGTCATTTTCTCGTGATAGTAAAGAAGGTCTCCATTAAATTTTTACTAGCAGGTCTTCTCTTATGAACTTTGAAAAAATTATCTAAGAGTAGGCCTAGAGCTACACCCTAACCCTATTTACATCATTGATAGGTGACCTTGTCATTGACTAAGTGGTTTCCCTTGAGTTCGATGTCAACTTACATCATCACACATTGGGATTCTTGCAGTACCTTAGTTTTCATTTGAAACTATTGGTGGATTCCTCACCTCTGTGTCATATTTCATTATTGGTTGGTTCAGATGGTTTTTTTTACGCGTTAGTCACATATTGTGTATGCTGGAAACATACTTTGGAATGGTTTTTTCACCTATTTTCATCTGATTTCTTCCAAATTATTTTCCTATGGGTTAAACTCATGTTGGTTGATGGGGGATGCCTTGATGCCTTCCTTCCAATAGATCTTTTCCCATCAAATCTAACTCATTGCTCTCAAAACAAGATCTAGAGTCCTTTTTTAGTACCTTAGGTTTTTTAGTCATCAGTGGTAGACTCCTCCTATATTGATAGTGAGAATACATCAATGTCTCCTGATTGATAGATTCTCTCAAGTGTTTGACGTCAACACATTTATTCGCACTTGTTAGATTGTACTAGGGTACCTTAACTCTCATCATCATTACCACTGAGTTGTCTCGCATTTGTTAATGGTATACATCAATGATTGGTAAAAAAATGATTTCTCACATTGTCGAATTTAGCTCATTCATTCCCATAGTGTAGAAATGTACCATCTGCGGTCGGTGAAGACCTGGGATTGTGTTAGCATATTGGTTCACTCGGCATCTCCTTGAGTTTTATGCCAGTGATACCATCAACCTTATATGTTGCAGAACCTTATATGTTGCAGTCCATCACAACAACACATTATATGTTGGCACATGAGTTTATGCAGTACCACTGTTCCACCTATATGACTTGGTACTTTGTGGATCAGTTGTGCAGTATCAGTGATCAGACATTCCTTGAGCATCATTGATCATAATTTCTTCTATATGTGATATTGGGACATAGCTCCATTGTGTTTATTTGCGGTTATGATCAGATGATCCATTATGTATTATTCATTTTCTTGTACACTTATGTATACATGTTGGATTTGCTTTATACTTGATCAACGAACATGATTTAATATCTCTGAGCATGAATACGCCCGACTCATACATGTACCTTATTTCTTATTTCTTCCATAGGTTTTCAATATGCTAGAATGTGGTAATCTCATCTCAGGTCCTCAAATAATCTCTCTTTTTACTTCCATCATGTACCCCTTCTAACCTCATACATTAGGGGGCATATGTTATAGAATCATTCACCACTCATGAAGTTCTGATGCTCTTGTATGGCCTTGGGCATCCCTTTCCCATTCAAACTTTATCATTTATTAAAAAAATATATTTTTAATTCCATACATGGCTCTACCCTTAAAAATTCTCGCAAAAATGTGGGTACCTACATATAGAACCCGCGTATATGATTTAAAATATGAAAAAATATAAAATATCCTATTTTTTTAAGCAGGGTTTACAGGTTTCACCAAAATCCCACGTACAAGAGGTCGTGGCCTAACTGAATTAACCAATTTCTGGTGTCATTAAGACACATCATGGGAAGGCCTAATTACAGCAAGGAGATATGATAAGGAAATTGTTGGGGTTCCCATGTTTTGGCCAGATTGGCAAGACCAAAAGATGAGACAACATCAGAACCACTTTCAGACCTCAGGATCTAGCCCTCCTGGGTCCAGAGAGGGATCTCTCTATGTCAAGAAAATTTTTTGTGTCTTTGAGGCTTAAAGTCGAGATATTAGGCTCGTTATAGCCTCAGGGTTTGTTTGTTTGATTTTTGGTTGGTTGTTGGGAATCAGGAAAGAAGGGTTCGGTATAAGGCAAAGCTAGGCAAAGAGGATTTTAGGCAAAGGAGAGATAATTCATAGAACATTCAATACCATTGGGAAATGGAGTCAAGAAAGGGTTTACTTGCTAATCAATATACAGGCTTTCAGTTGGGATAGTCATCTAAAGCATTGGATCTTAAAGATGATAGTGTGGCATGGAAAGGCAAGAGAGAAGGTGAAAGCAAGGAAACCTCCAAGGTGACTTTTCAGAAATCAGATCCAGGGACAGGACATGCCATTGAACAGCCTGTGATCGAAAACCTGAAAGGTAAACCCTTCAGACAAGAAACATTAAAGATTCAAGACACAAAGTTGAAAACCTGAGATGAAAGAGAGACTTTGAACTCTCAATGCTTCGACATCCAACTTAAGGGAACTTAGAAAGGTTTAATTAATTTAAAAGGATCCTAGTGAGAGAGAGACAGAGTTATAGACCTCCTAGTGTTTCCAATTCATTCAATTAAATCCTAACAAGAACATCTAAAGACAGATTTCATTAATTCATACATCAGCTAGCAATATATCAGACCACTACACTGGTTAAATTAGCTTGAAATCAATCCTCGGATAACACATACAGCAAAAAATATTGAAGGCAAGGAGAGCAAAAAAATAGGGTACCTAACAAGGGTAAATCCTATGCTAGATTTCTGATGCGAGCCAGTAGAAATGAAATGAAATGAACTACAAGGTAAAACAAATACAAAGATAGAAAAACATCACCGCTGCTTTAAATCAGGATCCAAAGAAATGTGCTTGTCATATTAAATAGCAACACCAATCAAGTACAACATTACCAACAGCTTGGTATTCAGTCTGAAAACATCTTCCTCATCCTATCTTACAACTTTACACAGAGGCTATGTCTTAAGAGAAACAACTTGCAATTCTCAGATAGCCGATTAACAACCTTTACAATGAGTTCCTTCGTGAATTTTATAGCTGAATGAGAGATAGAGGGGTAGATGAAATCTATATGCAGCATTAAAACTCAAAAGAGGAAGAGGGCCAAGGGCCATTTTGTTTTAAATTCTGGGTGTTTAACTTCAGCACTCTTTGGATGAAAGAGTGGTTTTCGTCAGACTACAATTTACTCCAGGTATGTCTTTGATGTACTTGCTGTAATACCTCTGCAATACTTGTGGTACTCTGGTGAATTAAACAAAAATGTAGAATAATGATTCTAGGGTCTGCCATACTGTGAATAAAATTCTCTGATAGCATTAGGACTATTGTCAGGTCAAAAAATCTCTTTAGAACATGGCATAGGATGAGAACTGTATGGGCACTCTGTCCTTTCGCGGGTAGGAACATTCTGCTGATGGTGACACTGATATATACTATTTTCCACGCATTGTACCTTCTGTGTGATCCATGGTGTCTTTAATCTGGTACCTTTCCCTTCAATCATTTCAAAATTCTTTGATTACTAGTCTTAAATTCTTCGATCTTTCACCGATACTCATTTGCTGCTCCTGTACTGTCCATGTTTGTGAAAATCGAGCTTTAATGCCTCTGCAATGTTTCGACAGAGTTTAACCATGTTCCTTTAATGAAGGTTATGTCATAACACCTTCCCAGGCCTTTCTTCATAATTTAGATCTCTGCACATGGTCTCCCCTGCATTCTTTGTCGCTGTAACAGAGACTGTGAATCATGGTGGTTTTTTGCCACCCGTAACCCTGCAAAACACGCAAACATGTTAAGAAAACCATGCATGGGAAGGGTGGATGCGGCGGGGACAATGAGGATGGCCATGCAAACTAGTGAAATGGTGGAATAGTGCAGGTTGATGGAAGAAAATGCAGTGTAATAGTGGAAGATGGCCATGGTGAAAGTTGGTGGACTGCGGCGAAAATTTAAATGCAAACCTTCGAAATTTGACCTTTGAATGAAATATAAGGAGGACGGAGGAAAACGTGACAAAAACACGTGGAATGGTGACATGGCGGGACCCATTCGATGGTGAGGCATGCGATTAATCCGGACCGTCCGATCTCAGCAAGAGATCAACGGTTGAGAATGCAACGGAGGGCGACGGATGGTGGACCAGGGGTTCAATTTTCCTTGGGTTAACTCGCGAGAAACTTCGTGGCACGATGACCGTTGGATGGGCAGCTCTAGATCAAATGGCATACGTGCATATCGTGCTGGGTCAAACACCGAAATTTAACACGCAATAGGGAGAAGTTTTCAAACAGTGCTAGGTGCCACGTGTCCTACGGTGAGTGGAATCCCTGCGAAATGAAAAATATTGTCCACCACCCGAAGGCGGTGCGATGGAAACCGACGATTTTCTGCACGGTGTTTTGGCATGGGGACCACTGGGGTGGGTGAACATAGACCGTTTATCAACGAGTTAAATGGACGGTTGTGATGTGATCGAAGGGGCGAACAGAGTGGAATGAAGAGCGCGACACGATTAGCGCCGGACCGTCGAATCTATACAGATCGACGACTCAAATCACAGCGGGACATTGCAACAATGTTTCAATCGCATCGAAAGTTTTTTAAGGACCAAAAGGAAACCACTCCCAATCAATCTTCCGATGCGATAAGTGCTCAAAGGCCTAGCTCCTGGTCTTGGCGCCCGGGCATATGGGGAAGTGGTATGAGGGGGGCTGGCCGAAAGGGGCTTAACCCGCACATGTCAAATGGATGATTTTAAGCCAAAAAGAGGGATTTTCAAGGCTTGAAAGGGGTTTCGATAGAAGGAATAAAGAGTGTTTAAGGCCGAATAAAGGTATTATAAGGCTTAAAGGGAAGTTAGGGTGATTTTAAGGGGAAAGTGGGGAAATTTAGAAGGGAAAAAAGGAGGTGAAAATAGAGGTTTGATGGAGATGAAAAGAGGGGAATGGAGGCCTTTTGGGCATTCTTCTTTACAACAGAGAGGCTTCTCTCATGGAAACAACAGTGAGGATTTATCAAAGGGAAAAGGCACAGAAGGCTTCAAGGATGATGTGTTTTGAGAGGAAATGCATTCCTTGAAGGCTCAAAAGACAATTTAGCCCCCCTTTTGCTTGTCAAAAAATTCATAGGGGGCTAACAGTGGCTCCACATGGGGATGGCTTCTTCTTGAAGGAGTCAAGAATTTAGAAATGATATTTGGTGTAGGCTAGATGCCTGTTACTTGACCCATCCATTTTATTTCTTGGATCAGCTGCCACAAATAATGAAGACATTACATCAGCAATAACTTTCTCCCAAACAACTACCTACCCTGACTATATGTTGGAAATATTGAGAGGGGGGGGGGGGGGTGAATCAGTATTTCTTTCAATTAGAGCATTAGTTAATCTTCAATTATTATCAGTGTTTGTACAATGATAGCATCAAACAAGAGGAACACAAATGCACACAATTTTTAAGGTGGAAACCCACTCCCGGACAAAAAACAACCTAATGCTTTTCTAATAATTCTTTTCAACTCCAATTGAAAATAAAGCTCCAAATTCCTAGAATATAGAAAAGAATTCTTCTCTAGCTCCCACTGGATGGAAGCTCCAACACCCAAGATTCTTCAGTAGTCACTGAAAAAATGCCCCAACACCCAATGAGCTACAACTCACCCTAGCACCACCCTACCACCCTATAGAAGAATAAAAGAAGAATGGACTCCCGTACCAGGGAAAATGGTCCACTTTACAATGATATAGAATGATGTAGAAGAAGAAGATATAATAGACCATAACCCCAACTTTGATACAACCACCTAATGATGATCCTAGACCTCCCAACACTGCCTCTTCAACCCTTGGCAGATAGACACTAGTACAATTTGTACAATAATGTATTTACAATGACCAAGAAATTTACAATGATACCTTTATATTGATTGCTTGTCTGATCTTACGCCCATGAAGAATTCATATGATGAACTTCTTGCTGCTGTTATGCACCTTGGATGCTGCTTTTGTCATGCTAACCTCTGCTGCACCTTGCATTGCTTTGCTGCCGTAGAAATTCTGGTCCTTTGCAACCCTTGACAACACATGATCTAGCTTTTTCTTGCCTTCTAGGGCATAGTGTGCAGTGTGTATCATTGTTAGATCTCAGCCTTGATTTCTTGTCCTGTGAAAGTATTCCTCTAAGTCTTATTTCCAATGCCATATGTCTGACCCAATTTGGATTCTTCAAGAGAGAGTTATACCCAATTTCTCACACTGCCCTAATTATGGACTGTTTCAGAAGAGCGCACTTGTACGGCGTGCCACATGTCACCGTTTATTCATTTGCTTCTAAAATTGATATAGAGAAAATTATAAATTGTGCACTATCCATAAATTTTTACGGCATTCCAATCTGATACTCAGTGAGAGAGTTATGACGAATTTACCAAGGTCACTTCTTTGAGATGAATTTCAGGAGCCTACAAAAACCCTTACTTCCACAGATCATATCTCCAAAAATATTGCTGTAGTTAGTACGAAAATTTCTTTGCCAGCTTCCTCACGATTTTGGTTTTCCTCATAGAAATTTTCACTTGATCCTTCATAGAAAAAAATTTAGAGCAAAAATTCCCGATGACTGTTTCGGATAGTAAGATCCCTTGCAGGAGGTAATTAGAAATATATATGAATGCTTAAGTTGAGAGGGCTTTAACAGTGAACGTGGGAGGAGGGAGGAATTTTTAGGAGCATAAAAAATATTAATTATGACTTTTCAATGACCCATGCCCCAACCCCATGGGGTTTTAGCCCACTAACTAGGTACAAACTTCAAACATGAATATCTCTCAAACCATGAAGAATTACATGGCGTGCCATATATCAATGGAAACATCTGGACAAGTAGAAACCATAAAAATCATTATTGACCCATAATATATTAATTTGGTAGGTCAAACTTCCCATTCAATATTGGGTTAGCCCCTGGTGCTGCTTGGGTTGACATCAATGATAACCGCCAATCAACAATCTCCCCCTTTGGCATTGATGGCAACACAAGTACTCCCCCTGCGATCATGACACCTCTTCCTACAACATTCTCTCCCCCTTTGACATCAATGGCAAAGGATAACTCCCCCTGAAACACAACCATCCTATGGACACACGTACACACACTCCCACTCGCATTGACCTATTTGTCCTGTAACGGACATACACACTTAAAACAGTGTTGACACACAACGTCTTGCGTTCTTTGTACACACTTCCACTCCCCCTTTATATTTTGAAAAAGGAAAATCTAATGAGAACTTGGGAGAATCCCAAGCTTCTGGCGAAGATATTCCAATGTTGGCGAATATTTGATATGTGATTATTTTGGTGCTACTTGGAATCTTGCTACTTGTCCAACTGCTTGCATAACATCTGGTCGTGAGGCTATTACATATAGAAGACTACTAATCATAGATCTGTACAACCTTTGATCCACATCCTCAGATGAGTCGTCTATGCTCAATTTGCAACCAAGTAAAGACATCTCGAAATCACTTTGCACACCTTTGTAGCAAAATTCTTACTTAGACGATCATCATTGCTACCAATTATTGTATCATCCTCTTTAGCTATTAGACATGCTTTAGTTGCTTCATCCAGAACATATATGTCGTTTGGAGCTCGACTTACTGTAGCCACAATTTCACCATACATGCCTTTCCTGATTTCACATTTTGTGGAGTTGAATAGTATTGTGTGTCCTTGATCACACATTTGTCCAACACTGAGCAGATTGTGATTCATGTTTTTAACCAATAGAACATTCTTGGCTAGAACATCTTTTCTTCCGAGAGTGATAGTACCTGATCCTATAACATTTGAAGATCCATCATTTCCAAAGGACACGGTTCCATCCTTATTCTCTTTGAGAGATACAAATTTATTTCTATCTCCAGTCATATGCGTTGAGCAACCGCTATCAACATACCACACATCTTTGTTCTTTTGAGCCTTGAGAGCAAGAGCACAATTATCATTCTTCTTCTTCTTCCATGTTTGTTCATTTTGTGGCTTCGAAGATTCTTCTGGAAGATTTTCAAGTCTACAGTCTTTGGCTATGTGTCCAAAGTTTCGACATTTGTAACATTCAATATTATTTCTTAAACGTTCAAATCTATTGATATTTTGCTGAGCCCTGGGAGGTTCATATTTGACAAATATCTTGAAATTGTATTCGTTCCTAGGGTACGTGCAACATTCTACAACTTTATGACTAAATTTTCCACATGAATAACAATAGCCATAAAAAATATGTTGGTACTTGGACGGAAATTTTCATCGAGGAATTGTCTTCCAAGGTTGTTCTTGTGAATCTTGTCCAATGAAGTCTTCATGCATGTCAGATCTCATAGGTTCATTCTATTTTGTTGTAGAAGGTCCCACTTCTTATTCTTTGTAACCGATGCCAATTTTTTCATTGTAAGATCGTTGATTGTTGATGAGTTCTTCCAATGCCCTTGAGCTCTTGGCATAGTTTTGGATAGTTTTTCCTTTCTTCACTTCCTCATGCAGCGAGACTACTTGGGCTTCTAATTCTTCCCTTTCTTGGTTGCTTTCTTCAAACTTCTTTTGAAGTGACTCTTCAATGCATTTGTGTTCTTCAACTTCAATTTTGAGACCTTGAACTTATTATTCAAGATTTTTGGAATGGATCTTCTCCGCCTTGAGATATTTTATAAGCTTGATTGCTTCCTCATAAAATTCGTCTATGGTCCATCCTTCTTCTTCATTGTTTGATACCTCTTGCTTATTGTGGTTGGGTTTATTGTGCTTGGCCATAAAAAATACTCTCTCATTGGCTTCTTCTTCACTATCATTTTCTTCATCGGATGATGAGCTATCTTCTTTAGAGAGAAAGTTCCTTTTTGATCCTTGCTTGTTGAATTTATTAAAGCCTTTCTTTCTTTTTGAGTTTCCATTACTTTTGTTTGGACATTTTGCTGCAAAATGCCCAACCCAATTATAGCTAAAACATATCAATGGAATTTTACCTTTGAATTTTCCCTTACCAATTTGTAGTTTTCTCGTGAAGTAAGCATATTCTTCATCCGAAAGACCTTCTTCATCATCTCCATTTTCTTCACACTTGCAGGTGCATGTATTTTCAATTGAAGGTTGTTTATCCTTATTGGTTTTCTTAGATACAACGAACGTAGTTTCTAGATTCGAAGTACCCTCTTCTTCTTCAAGTCTCATTTCATATGCTATGAGAACTCCATGTAATTCATCTTTGCTGAGTTTGTCCAAATTTGCACTGTATTCTAAGACCGATACCTTTGGGTTGAATCTCCCTGGTAACGTTCTAAGAATCTTTCATATAATAGTCTTCTCATCAACTGGCTCTCCCAGTCCTTCCAGAGTATTGGTTATTTCATCAACGTATTGAAAGTATGCAACAATGTTGCAATCTTCTTTCATTCTAACTTGCTCAAATTTTTCTCTATAGATTTGAAGCTTTGCTTCTTTGACATTTGAGTCACCTGCATATATATTCTCAAGCTTTTCCCATACATTTTTTGAATTTTTGCAACCCAACACCTTATGATAAGCAAATTCAATAAGTCCACTGATAAGAATATTCTTTGCTTTTTCATCATTTACAAAATTCTTCTTACCTTGTTCATCCGCGGTTGATGTAAATCCATTTTGAACAGTGTCCCATACTTCGTAACGTTGTGCCAAGAGATAGACCTCCATTATTCATTTCCAAAGTGCATAATTATTTTCATTGAATAGAGGTACACCATTCTTGGTATGCTCCATGACCTCCTTCCAGCTATTAAACTTTATTTAAGGAACCAAGCTCTGATACCAATTGTTGGAAATACTGAGAGGGGAGGGGTGAATCAGTATTTCTTTCAATTAGAGCATTAGTTAATCTTCAATTATTATCAGTTTTTGTACAATGATAGCAGCAAACAAGAGGAACACAAATGCACACAATTTTTAAGGTGGAAACCCACTCCGGGACAAAAACCACCTAATTCTTTTCTAATAATTCTTTTCAACTCCAATTGAAAATAAAGCTCCAACTTCCTAGAATCTAGAAAAGCATTCTTCTCCAGCTCCCATTGGATGGATGCTCCAATGCCCGATATTCTTCAGTAGTCATTGAATGAATTCCCCAACACCCAATGATCTACAACTCACCCTAGCACCACCCTACCACCCTATAGAAGAATAAAAGAAGAATGGACTCCTGTACCAGGGAAAATGGTCCACTTTACAATGATATAGAATGATGTAGAAGAAGAAGATATACTAGAACATAACCCCAAATTTGACACAACCACCTAATGATGATCCTAGACCTCCCAAAACTGCCTCTTCAACCCTTGGTAGATAGACACCAGTACAATTTGTACAATAATTTATTTACAATGACTAAGTACAATGATACCTTTACAATGTTTGTATGTAGTGCTACCCACTTGAAGACTTCATATGATGAACTTCTTGCTGTTGTTATGCAGCTTGGATGCTGCTCTTGTCATGCTACCCTCTATTGCACCTTGCTTTACTTTTCTTCCATAGAAATTTTGGTCCTTTGCAATCCTTAACAACACATGATCTAGCTTTTTCTTGCCTTCTAGGAGCTCGATATTGAATTTGTTGTATCTCTGTTATTTCAGATCTTCAATATCTGATTTTTGGTCCTGTAGTATTCCTCTGAGTCTTCTTTCCAATTCCATAGGTCTAACCCAATTTGGATTCTTCAAGAGAGATTTATACCCAATTTCTCACATTGCCTTAATTATGGACTGTTTCAATAGAGCGCACTTGTACGGCATGCCACATGTCACTGTTTATTCATTTGATTCTGAAATTGATAGAGAAAAAATTAAATATTATGCACTATCCATCACTTTTTACAGCATTCCAATCCTATACTCAGAGAGATATTTATGACAAATTTACCAAGGTCACTTCTTTGAGATGAATTTCGGGAGCCTGCAAAAACACTTACTTCCACAGATCATATCTCCAAAAATGTTGGGAAAATTGGTCTGAAAATTTTACTGCATCTTCCTCATGATTTTTTCTTTGCCTCATAAAAATTTCAGCTTCTGAGCCTTCGTAGAAAAAAATTTAGAGCGAAAATTCCACGATGACCTGTTTCAGATGGTCGAATCCCTTGCCTAAGGAGGAAATGAAGATCACAATATATATGAATGCTTAAGTTGAGAGGGGCTTCAACAAGTGAACGTGGGAGGGATTTTAGGAGCATAAAAAATATTAATTATGACTTTTCAATGACCCATGCCCCAACCCCATGGGGTTTTAGCCCACTAACTGGGGGTACAAACTTTAAACATGAATATCTCTCAAACCGTGAAGAATTACATGGCGTGCCATATATCAACGGAAACATCTCGACAAGTAGAAACCATCAAAAGCATTATTGACCTAAAATATAATAATTTTGTAGGTCAAACTTCTCATTCAATATTGGGTTAGCCCCTGGTGCTGCTTGGGTTGACATCAATGACAACCGTTGATCAACACTATAGTCCTACCATTTTCTCTTCCAGTGTGCATTTGAACTAGCAGACCCTTTACATCATTTTTATTTTTTACAAACAAGAAAATAAACCTATTCTATTTCTACCCTTATTACTCCATGAGACCAGATTAAACTATTGGTATCATATGTTTCTCTACCTAATCTAATATCTGTTGGGATTAGACTGTCCAATAGATTTCTTCTCTACATTCTACAACATAAATTTAAAAATAGTTAAACTAGGATTAGACATTCTATTTTGCTGTGGTTCCAAGGCATAAAGACAGATGCACATGGATAGAAACCTGCAGAAAACTAAAAACAAATCTTGAAGGCTTGAAATTTGAATTTTTGAAGCATCCTTCTTTCTTTGTGACTCAAGTTTTGAGCTTGTTAGAGTCACTTTCTCTTCTTCATTTCAACTCTAGTTTTGGGCTTGTTAGAGCTGATCTTCTTCCTTAGTCGCTGGTTCAGATTTTGGACATGTTAGAACCAGCTGTTTTACTTCTTTGGCTCAGGTTTTGATCATATTAGAGCCAATCCTTTGCATTTCTGAGGTTCATGTTTTGAGCATGTCTGAACCTCTCATTTCTCTCTATTTTTTGGAACATTTTCTCTTTTTCTTCAAAACATAACACATCAATGGTATTTACAATGGGAATGGAAACTGGAAATTAGAAATCAGCAGAAGTAGTGTTTGAGCATCCTGCCATTACAGGACCCCCAAACAGCTCTGTACCATCTAGTTCTTGTATAAATAAGGCATTTGGACCCATATTGTCTTGGATGATGTATGGACCTTGCCACAAGCTGTCAAAATTGTTGTGCTTTCCTTTGTCCTCTCTCCTTGAGTCCCACTTCAGAACTTTATCTCCAATTTTGAAATCAGAAGCTTTGGTTCTTTTGTCAAACAACTTCTTTATATTTTCCTGAACCTTCACAACTCTATTATAGACCTCTTCCCTTGTTTGCTGGAGATCAATTGTTTGGTTTATCCTTCTCATCATGTTGTCTTCTTCTGTCTGGATTTCTTGGACAAGTTTAATCACTGGTACTCCAAGGCTAGTAGGAAACACTGCTTTTGTTCCATAGACAAGCTAATATGGTTACATGCCAATTGATTTCTTAGTTGTAAGCCTATCAGCCCACAGGGCATGCACTAACTTTTTATACCATGACTTTTTGTTCTCTTCCAACAGCTTTTTGATGATGGTCACCAGGCTCTTGTTTGATGATTCAACTAAGCCATTACCTTCTGGGTAATCGGCAGTTGAATGGTCAAGTGCTATTTGATACCTGTGATTAAAAAAAACCATTTTCTTGGATCCAAAAGCAGCATCATTATCAATGATTATTTTTCTTGGACAACCAAACCGAGAGAGGATATGACCTTCTAGGAACCTAATGATGACTAAATCTATGGAATTCCTAGTAGGTATGGCCTCTATCCACTTAGTGAAGTAGTCTGTGGCTGTTAAGATCCATTTGTGTTGTGCAGAAGAAGCAGGATGAATTTCTCCTACAAAATTTAGGCCCCATTGCATAAATGGACCTTCAACAGTGATGGGTTGTAGAGGTAGGGGAAGGAGCTTTATTTTTCCTTCAAAAATATGGCATTTGTGGCAGGCAATTATCATCTTATGGATGTCATTGAAGAGTGTAGGCCAATAGTAGCCATCTCTGAGTATTTTTTTTGCAGTGGCTTTCCAGTTCAGGTGGCCTCCACACTCTCCTACATGGAACTCTTTTTTAATTCGCTCTGCCTCATTTTCAGGTAAACATTTAAGCAATAGGCCATTTGTGATTTTCCAGTATAAGCATTCATTCATTATGCAATAGTTTCTGGCTTTTAGTTTGAGGAATCTGGCCTTGGTCTTTGACAGTTCAGGAGGGGCATTGAGGTGTGTAAGCACATAGAGAATGTCAGAATACCATGGAGAGTTTTGAAATTTCTCCTCAACAATGGGATCAGGAAATCCCTCCTGCTCTTCCAAGGCATCTACCATGTTTATTTCAAGGGCTTGCAGATTTGATTCAGCCATTAGTTGAGCTAAGCCCTGACCTTTGATCAGTTTTGTGGGTCTTATCTTGAGGTAATACTCTAAAATCATAGAAATCCATTTTCCCCTCTTCCCATCTGGGTCTTGGGACAAGATGTCTTTAACCACTATATTTGGCACGTAGGCTATGGTGTGGAAATGCAGTATGTACACCCTAAAGTATTTCAAGGCCTTTACCAAGGCATAGGCCTGCTTTTCCATGATTTTGTATTTCAAGGGTGCATCCCTTAGTGCTTTGCTGAAGAAAGAAATGGGCTATTCCATGCCCTCTAGATTCTTCTGCAACAAAACTGTAGCTACTGTATGATTAGAGGCAAATGAAAAGATCAGGAAATATTTTGAGAAATCAGGGCTAATCAAGACAAGAGCCCGGGTGAGTCAATTTTCACTGATTCAAAATATTTCTTAGCCTCAACAGTCCAGTTAACTCCTACACCTTTCATTAACATGTCAGTCATATTCCTAAGGTGTTCAGCTAAGTTGGGAATAAATCTCCTAAGGAAGTTGATTTTCCCAATGAAGGACTGTAACTCTTCGATGTTTCTCGGGTGTGTGATTTGTAGTATTCCCTCAACTCTTGGCGGGTCTATCCTAATCCCCTTCTCAGATATGATGTGGCCAAGAAGCTTACCTTCTTGTAGCCCAAACACAGTCTTTTTGGGATTCAATGACATACCTAACCTCCTACATTTTTCAAAAACTCTTCTTAGGTGTTCTTCCTCAGTCTTGGAATATATTGTTATGTCATCTAGATAGATGAAAATGAAGTGTCCTATTTCATCTGAAAAGGCTATGTCCATGGCTCGTTGGAAGGTTGCACCAGCGTTCATCAGCCCAAAAGGAATTTTTACATACATAAAAGTGCACCATGGAGTGGTAAAGGTTGTCTTGGGTTGGTCTTCTGGGAGCACTAAAACTTGGTTGTAACCTGAAAAACCATCTAACAGGGAGATCCTTTTTGAGCCTACTACCTTCTGAAGAATGTGTTCCATTTTTGGCAAAGGGTAATTTTCTTTGAGTGAGGCTCTGTTAATATTCCTGAAATCAATACATAGCTTGATCTCCCCTGTTTTCTTTCTCACAGCCACTAGGTTTGATACCCAATCAGAGAACCTCACAGGAACAATTATGCCTACCTCATACATCTTCTTAATCTCTTTTTCCACTGCAGGCAACTGTTTTGGGTTTATTCTGTGAAGTTTTTTTCTGAAGGGTTTCTGATTCTCTTTCAAAGGTATTTTGTGTTGTATAAAATTTGTGTCATAGGCCTTCAAGTCCTCATAGCTCCAGGCAAACACATCAATGAATTCCTTGAATAGGTCAATGTATCTCTTTTTCATGTTTGTAGGCAGGGACTTGGCCAGTTTAATCATCTTGGGTTCATTTTCAGTTCCTATGTTGCATTCCTCGGCATCAGAGTCTACGTGTTCAATAGTGGGCTTCTTTGCTACATCATCAAAGTCAAAAATGTCTTCTAAAGGTGCTAGACCTCGAGGTATGTTCTTGTCTTCGACCTACAACACCTCTACTTCTTCACTATCTGCGTTTCCACATTTTTCGTTTGGATTTCCAATCTATTTGTTTAAAGTGTTTATTTCTATGTTACAGGGTGGTTTTTCCTCGTCTAAGGACTCCTCACTTAAGCAGCTATCATCAGATTTCGAGTCTGAATCAGAAAACTCAAACTCGTTCCTGCTTATCAGGAAATCTTCAATCTGCTTATCTCCTTCAAAGACCTGCCAGTATTTTTCATTATCCGGCACTGCAGGTCTGAATTTGGTCTAAATGATTATTTTTTGGTTGTTGGGAGGCTTGTGATATGAACTAGCCATGCAGGCTAATCCATTTGCAATTTCATTCTCACTCATAGGGACAAACACCAGGTCGTATTCTACAAAGGTTGTCAATAGATCCATAGCATCATTCCTGTATGCTCTCAGCCTAGGGTGTTTCGTTGTGTAATCACCATTCACTTTTTTAATGATCAACTCAGAGTCCCCACACACGGCTATCCTACGGGCTCCTAATTTTTTCAACAGATTCAAGCCTAGAATAAGGGCCTCATATTCTGTGATATTTTTTGTACATTTGAAGTGCAGATTACAGGCATGGCTCTCTGCGTAGTCACTCTCTGTGTTATGTATCCACACTCCATCTCTTGCTGTTCTCTTGGTGCATGACCCATTGAAATTCATTTCCCATAAAGGTTCGCTCTTGGACTTAACATCGTTTCGTTCTTGGTGTGGTGTGCAAACTTGTGCGGGATGACTAATCGGCTGACTCGATTCTATCCATTGCTCACTCTAAGTTTCTGTTTCAGTGCACTGTCCAAATTTTTCTACATTGTTTTCTTCTGAGTCTAGTGTAGACCTGATGCTTAAATCCATGGGCTTTGTTTTCTTGTTTCTATCTCTGTTATTGAACTCTGACTCCTCTAAGGATTCATCATTGCAAAGGATGAAGGAGTCGAGATCTGTGTGTACAGAGTATAAGGGTGAGTTTTCAGTTTTTTTAGGGCTACTAACCAGGAATTTCATTTGTGCCTCTATATATAGTCTTCTAAGTTGGCTGAAGATAGGGATTGTGGCATAGGCCCCATCCATCTGCATTGTACCTTGCAGCTTGGTTCCCCATGATCTTGACAGCAACATGCCATACTTAGGTGGCACATCTGCCACTACAACATCCATGACCATGCATTTGGCTAGAATCTGGGTTAAGCTCACACATAAATCTTTGATCAGGCCAAGACACTTTACCCTGCTAGAATCAAATGAATTTTTTCAAGGCTTTTGACCAGGAATTTCATTTGTGCCTCTCTATATAGTCTCCTAATTTGGCTAAAGACAGGGATTGTGGCATAGGCCCCATTCATCTGCATTGTACCTTGCAGCTTGGCACCCCATGACTTTGATAGCAACATGCCATACTTAGGTGGCACATCTGCCACTACAACTTCGATAGCCATGCATTTGGCTGGGATTTGAGTCAGATTCACACATAGATCTTTGATTAGGCCAAGGCACTTCACTATGCTAGAATACGAGATTACATGATTTGGCCGATTGGTAAGCCAAATGACGATGTAACATCAAACCAAGATTTGGAGCCCAAGGACCTAGCCTTCCTGGACTCAGAGAGGGCTCTCTCTATTTGTGTAAAGGATATCGGTGTGTTTGCTTATGGTGTTCTGATATTAGGCTAGTTATGAAGTGAGTTTTTTGATTTTTGGTTTTTAGTTTGTGAGGGATAAAACTGATCAAAGATATAAAAATGGATAACAAGAAGTCAGATCAATTGGGCTATGGGGTCAAACAGGTCAAGGAAGCTATGAGATGATGATGCAAGGTTGCTGTAGGGCCGATTTGATTCACGGTAGAAGGGATCTTTGGGCAAAATGGATTAAATGGACAACAAGCTTGTGAAAAACAAGGGATTTCAAGTGTAACTAGTTGATAGCAGACATAAACATGTTATAGCAAGCCATTAATCATGCTAAATGTAACTATGAGCTAATTAAGACATAGAAATCAAACATTCCAACCATACATAGAGGTATAAGACCCTCTAACTTTGGGAAATGGCTATCAGAATTTGGGGAAAACACATAAGACAAAATAACAACTCATAAAACCATGCCGGAATGCCTAAACATAGTATTTAAGTCATTGGGCACTTTGACATACAAGCTTTCATAGTTTTAGGCAAACGGCTAGATCGGGACTAGGCCTCCTTGGTTCAACAAGATGATCAACTAATCAGTCAAAGAGAAAGTTTTATGGACAGAACTATGGACAGCTTATAGGTAGGCAGGGCACACCATACATCCTACTCAACATGCATAGAACCTGTAAATAAAACTAGCAAACAGTATCCTTAAGTTACTAAAGAGCAGTTAAGAATTATTTAGCATAACTAAGGAAGAAGAAAACATCAAGCTATGAAGATTCAGGAATTTTGAGGTGCCTCCATGGGCATATCTCAAAATCAATCTCTACTGATCTATAACAGCAAGAAGCATGTATTATGAATGAAAAATAGAAGACAAAAACATAGCAAGAAACACTATACCATTCTACCATGTCATGGAATCCATCACCAATCCTTCATCATTCATCAAAAGCATCCAAGAGGCAGTCCAAAAATCATAACACAAATATGTTCTTCAAAGCTCATATGACCAATATATTAATTCTTCTCTCAAGTTCAGCCTCTGATTTACAATGAAACCCATGGAATAAATAGGCTTGAGGGAGGAAAACCTCATGGAGCAACTAGCTATCCCATTGGCCAAGTCAAAATATCTAAACTTGTCCTTGAGGCTTTGCAAAGCCCAAGGCACAAAATATCCCTTAAAATATCTAAAAAACTGCTAAAAACGGAAATTATATTGACTTTACATCATTTCCCAAGTGTAAAAATAGCTAAACGCACATTTGGGAAAAGCAGATTTTTGAGGTTCAAAAATTACAAAAATACTTCATATTTATGTCTGAAAAAGGTCCCCTGACTTGCTGGAGGCAATTGGCAGCCTTCCCGATGTTGAAACAAGGCTCATGATAGCTCGTTGGAAATCTCTCTGTGTCTAATTTCTGGCGCAACTGAAATAATCTCAATCTGATGCCTGGAAGTCCTCCAAAACTGTACCTGTGTGTAAAAAACCAGGAAATAGCAGACTGCTGATATGGCGGGCAGAATGTGCAAAAAGAGGGCATTTTTCGCCAATTTGAGGGGGCGAATGATCTCCGAATGCTCTGAAAATCGCTGGGGACCTGCTCATAGAATTATGGCATCCATCGGTATCATTCTCCTCCCTTGAAAAAACCTCAAACTGAAATGGCGAAATTATGAGTTTTTGACCAAAAACCCAAAAAATGCCAAAAAACAAAAAGTTGCCGAAAAAGGCCCAAAATTTTCATGCATGACCCTCAAGGGTCCATAGCAACATGCTCCGAAGCTGAGGCCAAAATATCAAGGGCTGATATGCTTTTCCCTTCTTTCCGTGCTAGGCGCTTCCCTTTTGCCTTCTTCAATTTCTCCTGGGCTGCCTTTAGTTTGCGCCGGGCAAACTGATTCAGCTTTTGGAAGTGATGTGTCCTCTTCCTCTGCAGCTCTAAATCTCTATTCGCCCTCTCAAGCTTCATTTCCAAATGTTTTTTAGCTCTTTCAAGCCAAGCCTCTTTGTTTTCCTCAATTTCCTGCTCAAGGAGTGCAGTGAGAGGAAAGGCTTGGAGCTGGGCTTGCTCTTCTGCTCTCTGCTTTTCCAAGGCTCTTTTAAGCCCAATGGTCCTAGGCCTCTTCCGCCTAGGCTGGTCTTCCTCCTCCTCCTCATCAAATTCTCCAATGAGCTCCTCTATTCTTGCTTGCGCCTTTGCTGCCTCTTTCTTATACTTAATCGCCCGTGCCTCATGAACAGCTGTGTGCACATTCATTTGTTTGTTTTCAATCTCCAAGAAGTGGTTGAAATTCCTTGCCCTTTGAAGATCCTCCTCTAATGCCTCAATTTTCCCTTCCTTATGGATTAGGAGATTTTCAAGAAGGCGGGCCTCATTATCACTGTCATCGCTCTGGATAGGGATGATAGCTAATTCACCTCCATGCTTTGTACTTTCTCCAACTTTGCTTTTACCTTTGAAAGCCAATCTGGTGCTTTTCCTCCTTGGCATGATAAAAGATGTCCTTTTGGGCGATTTCCTCTTGCTAGGAACAATCTTTGTCACTGTTAGGGTGGCAGCTTTAGTCCCTCTTTTCCTTGTTGTGCTGAGCTTTGTTATTTTGAGAGGAGGAGGCACAACTGTTTTACCTTTGACATCTTCCTGAACTTGCTGCTCTTCTTGAGGCTGCTGGATATCTTCTCCTGGCTATTCACTTTGCTGCCCCTATTCGCCAGTATTAGCTTGCTGCTCTTCATCAATGTCTTGTTCAATTTGTGGCTCAAGAGGTGTCTCAACTTCCTGCCTAACCTGTTGTTCTTGATCTTGCACCTGCTGCTGTTCCTCATCATCTAACTGTTGCTGTCCCTCATCATGGACCTGCTGTCCTTCATCATCTATCTGCTGCTGTCCCTCATCCCTTTCCTCTTGCTGCTGTTTACTGTCCTCTCCTTCCTCCTGTTGACTTGGCTGTCCAGTAGTCATTCTGAGCCTTCTAGGAGTAGGCCTACTAGACAAAGGTACCAGGCGATGGATAGGCTGAGTGGGAGGCACATGAACAGGAGGAAAAGTAGAGAAGTCTGGATGGCTGATGAATAAATCCCATGGAACCTCTTTCGTCTCTAGCTGGTATAAGAAGATAATCTTGATCAAAGAATGATGAAAAAGAGAAGGGATTTGCTGAGGTGGGGCCTTCTTCTGGACAGTAGATGCCATTTTCTCTATGCTTTTGAACAAAAAGTAAGGGAGGTTTAGTTGCCTGCTTCTGGTAAAATGCATCAATAATCGGACATGGTAGGCATAAATTCGATTAAACCTCCCTTCACAAGTGAAATATTTCATTATGACTTTCATAAGCGGAGCATAGCTGTCAAGGAGATATGAAAAAGGGAAAATAGTAGTGACAGCCTCTCTATGTTCAGACTTGATGAAAGGTTTGTAATCCTCTAAGTCAAGATGAGCTTGTTTAAACCATTTTTCGCCATGATACGGGATCTTGGTGGCCTTGGACACATACCTTGGAGAAATTTTGAAATCAATACCCGCCACTTGGAAGTGTTTTTCTTTGAATCTCAGGGCGCACAAGTGTGTTAATGGCGAAAAACTCTTGACTTCTTCTATCTTCTGGCAGAAATCAAGGCAACCTACTTCATGGAAGTTGAAAAGTACAGATGGATGAGCATTAATCTCTTCTGTAGAGATGGGCTCATATCTTTTATGTGGACCGCTCCTGTTGTCTTGCCTTGGAGGCATTTTGACCTGAATATGCTTTGGAAGAGGCAAACTGCCTTCACTGTGTGTAAAATGTCCTGTTGGAGTCAAACTGTGTCACTTTACTGCTTTGACAGAGAAACAATGTGATTTGGATGATTTGCAACAAGTTTCTTTGTAACACACAACCTCTGCTCTTCAGAAAAAGTCCTGTCCACCTTTAGAATATCTCTGTCAACAGATTTCTCTATAGGGTACCATACAGTAAAAGAGGAGACAGACTATTGTGTAAATTTCCTGTACACAGTGTTAAGAGATCACTCTTCTTGTGATTTTGTTAGAGGCCAATCAACACACCTGTATCTCTGTCTCCAAGGTAAAATTCAATCATCAAAAACCTGCTCTTCAGAAAGTGGCCTTCCACCTTGAAAATAACTCAGTCAACAACTTCTCAGTAGGAAATAATACAGTGAAAAAGAAAGGTAAACTGCTAAAATGAGTTTGCTATGAGAAGTGCTTTGATCACCTTGTTCTTGTGAGTTTTAAGATGTCACTCAATACCTCTTACTCTTTTCCCATGGGAGATTTTGCAATTATTAAAACTCTGCCTTGTATAAGTGTGCCAACATTGAACTAACTTGCATATGTGAAATCAACCCTTAGTGCTATTAAACAGTCACTGTCACAGTCCTGAGAAAAGATGACAGAGTTTGAAAGACTCCAAAGTTTTTAGGCAGAGGTTATGTGAGTTTTCTCCTTTTAAAACAATCAATGGATCTTTATAAATTAACCCCCTGGCTTTGGCAGAAAAATACTTTTACTTTATAAGCAACATCCATTTATCAATCTGAAGATAGTGTGAAAAGCTTTCCTTTAGATATAAGCCCTGTCTCTTTATACAAAATTTTTCCTTTTACCTCTTTAGAGGTTTCCTTGGAGGTTGCAGTCAAATATCTTGCATCAACAAACTCCCTTTAAGCCAAAACACTGTTTCTTTGTAGGAAAAACCTCTGTCCTATCTTGAATACCAACTTGTGTTGAAATAAGTTTGAATGAACAAAAACAGTCAAGTTGGAAAACTCAGGAGTAAACTACCCTTTCTGTAGTTTATGGATTTAACCTCTGTCCATTGATGCTTGTGAAAGTGTAGGATCCCTGATCCTTTTAAAGTGAAAACATCCTGCTCTTAGTTTCAAAACCAATTATCTCCTGTAGGTGTTTTTGAATGACACAGCCAGCATTTTATCACAGTTCAACACTTCAGATAACCGTGTAGAAAACACTGTTTTTTAGCTATAGTGACAGGGTTAGAAGGTTTTGAAAGCTTTGATACGAAACACCTGTAGTGGTTCAGCACACTGATCTCTTTATAGGTACTTCCAGCAGTGAATTTATCCTATAAACACAACTCCAAACTAGGGGCATTTTCATAGCAAAACCAATTTCCAGATATGGTGATATACCAAGTAAACTAGGACAAGCCGCTCTTTGATTTGTCTTTGACCTTGCTAGGCAACTTCTTTAACATATATATCGATAATCAAACTAGGTCAAACTCAGTAGTTTTGTTCTAACCCTTTCACTTCATACCATAGTTTCGATTTCAAACTTTCATGTTACTTAGCAATTTTTTTGAAACCGAGGGAGAAAAATGTGTGAAAATACCTCCAAATTTGATGAACAACCCTTGGGGAGAGCTGGAGCAGCACTGGAAAGCCTCCAACTATGCGCGGCACTCTTTAAGGTTAGCACGGCGTGGAAACAATACCACCCGGGTGGCCTGTCGGGTCGGGCAGTCGGGCGGTCGGGCGCTGTGTACAGGCCCGTCGCGCAACTGTACAAGCGCGTCGTGCCAATACTGGTCGCCTGTGTAAAACTGTTCCCAAGCGCGTCGCACGGGTTTCTAGGTGCGTCGCGCGGCCAAAATTTGCTGCAAACTTTTGCAATCTGATCCGAACTTTGCTTTGTTTGATGCTGTGAACACCTTGATTGCCATTTTGAAAATGAAAACTCCTTCTTCGATTTACTCTTATGTCATTTCAAAACAAATCTTCAACGGTCACTTCTTTTTTTAAATGAAAAATGAAAATGTTTGGCTGGCTTTTGCAAGGTGTTTTAAAACCCTTTTGATCCTTTTTATCCACAACCTTGGTGCATTAGCAAACTGGATTTCATACTTTGTGCATGCATTTGAAGATTTTCGATGCTTTTGGACCGTTTAATCATGGACCAACCCCTTTACGAAAACAAATATAGCTTAAAGCCAGAACTCTGTTTTATGCACAGGTGATAGAAAAGTGACTTCCAGTTTTGTTCTTTGGGTGACATTTAACACCAAACTTCTCACTTTGAAAAATAATTCCATAACCTCCACATCATCTTCGTCACTATTTTTTAAAGATGCTGGTAATATTTATGATGTAAAACTGTAGGTGTATCATCTGCGCTATATCTGTCCTTTGGAATGATGAAAATCTGTGTTTGTTTTAAATCATTTAAACAGTGACAGTTTATCAAAACAAACTCCTTTTTCCTATTCATAAAATTGTATACCTATTCACCATGTCCATCCTGGGTGTATATCTGAAAGGATAAGCTTGTGAAGCAGGAAAAAAAGGGTTCTTTGATACACAGCTATCATTTCCTTTCAATAGTGCAGTGATCTCTCTTTGTAACAGAATCATCCATAATTTCAAATCTGTACACTGTTTGACATTTCAGGTGATATTTCAAAAGAGAAAACCACACCAGGTCTGTTGAAAAGCTTTGAAAGCCATTTTTTCATTTTTAAAAGGAGATGGTCTGCCTTCTTCCAATTTGTTTGATAATTTCTGCTCTTAGGTGATTTATAGGCTTCTCCCTGGACTGTAAGTGCCATCTTTTGGCTGCATGCTTTCATACTATATTTCTCTGTTTACTCAAAAGGAGCTCCCTTAGACTTCTTGGCAGGTGACAGTGGGGTGTTGTTTGACCCTTTCCCTTAAGGAAACCGCTCCTTTTTGGTATAAATGCATACATATTCATATTGTTTCTTGTCCATCATGATGTATTTCTTGAAAGACATTTTCCTATGTGTAGTGCATTTTGAAATATAAACACCATCTTTCACCTGTGTACAGACTTTTTCTTTCTTCCTTTGTCTCTTTCCATTGCATCTTAGACCAATCAGTCTTCAACAACATCCAATGCTTTGGCCATCTGCTCATAAATGGAGGAGGCCCTTCACTTGACAAAGTATCTGAAGATTATTTGATAAGACTGCATGAAAATGGTTTTGCTTTGATTATGATGGTAAGCAACCAACTTGAAAAACATCAATACTGGCATCTTTGCTGGCAATCACCACTGTGCTTCAGAAAAAGCCCTAGTCAAAGTGTAACTGTCCTACTGTACTGCTCTGAGGGTGACTGAAATGTCATCATTTGCTTTAGTCAACTCATGACAAATTTTTGAAAGATAATCTCTGTGACTATGGAGGTCAGCACCCTTTGAAAACAAACAACTTTTCCTCTGCCTGTGTGATGACATGATCTGTCAGCACCTTTTCAATTTGGTCTTGTGGGGAAAGCAAACTGCCTATGATTAGAATTGTTTTAACTCATGATATGCCTTTTTAAAAATTCACATGATTTGAAAACTTTAAATGATTTCTTTTATCAGACCAAACTCTGCTTTCCTTTGAACTTGCATATTTCAGACTCTATCCCTGTTATGATCATCACTCATATTCATAAAACCTGGAGATATTGTTTCACTGCTCAGTAAAAGGCAAACCTGGACTTTTGCAATCTTTAAAGTCAATACTGGCCAGCGCCCTCCGCTTGTAGATGAAGGAGGCGCCCTAACCCTCTGCTTGTAAATGAAGGAGGTTCTGGGCCATGACAATTTACCAGCTTGCTGAGACAGTGGTGTCCTTTTCTTACTGTGATTTTCATGCTGGAAGGAAAACTGCAAGGTCTTGATGAGTGACTTTCTGTTTTGCAGATATATCTCAGGCCCATGATACATTTAGAAGCAGTTGTTCCTCTAACTGTAGATTCAAGCATTTACTCCTGAGATGAAGTTATATTTCCTGTCTTTGTAGAATCCATAAAAACACTGTGAAACACCTACTAATTAGCTTGAGACTGGGGTTCATGCAGTGCTGAGACCTAGGGATATAAGTGGCGCGACTTAGAGCTGTGATCAACTTGATTTGCAGAGTCGGAGGTTGGTCATGATTGGTCTGTAGCAGATGGAGGCTTTTTTGGCTTTTTGATGATTGCCAAGGGTAAAATGTCTTAAAGCGCCACTTCCTAACATAGGGGAGACTTTTGCAACAGACTTGGACTTTTCCCTTTGGAGCTGATGGGTAGACAAGTAGGGTCAAGCCAGATAGATAGTGATAATGAGGTTTTGATTTTGACATGGGTGGACCGAAAAGTAGAAGGGCGAAAAAAGTTTTATGAGGGTTTTTTAGATGACATATTGACATAAGGAAATCAGTTTCTAGAAAACTCAGCTGTAGATATAGTCATCACTAACATGTAAAAAATACTGATGGCTAACAAAACCCATTCATACTTGCAAGATCTTATTTACATGGCCCAAATATGTCTCTATTTACATAGGCATTGATTTATTCATTGTTTCAGGAGTTTTACATGTCCTCCTTTATTCATTTATTCATGAAATGGAATATAAAACAAAAATGCATATTCCTCTTAGCTGAAGCTAATTAGGAATATTACAGTCCTCCCCTCCAAAATTTTTCTTGTCCTCAAGCAACTGATAGGGTGAGTGCCGCAACACTTCTCCTCCATTGGTGACATCATCAAAGATCAAGCTCTCATCATAAGCTAGATGCTCACCAATCCAAACCTCCATGAATTGTCCCTCCAAAATCATTATGAGATGTACATAGTCCATCCCACAAAGAGTCAACAATCCCACTGAAACAAACATGGCTGAATCCATGCTCTCCTTGAAATATGTAGCAAGGTATACATAGAGAGTCTTCATATCATGTGGTACACACATGCCTCCCATTCTACTTCCATACAATCCCAAAATTAGGACAAGCACATCATCGAGGTATGGAAGAAAAGTCATAAATGAATGAACAGAAATTTGAACAAGAGGAGGTGGTTCATAGTCCCACATGTGATACCAACACAGTGCATCTCCTGCCTGCCTCAAATCAATATATGGTAAGTTGTTTTCCCACCACTTACTTGCTGCCTTTGGGAGATATGTTTGGTGCCTTTAGGAAGCACCCATCATGAAAAAGAATCTCCCTTTGCTCAACAAGGGAGTGGCCAAATTCAGAAATTATAGTGGCCCAACAAATTCCATGAGATATACATGATATGTTACTCCATTTATGAGTCATGGCCTGCAAAAACATGGTAAAAGAATGTGATAAATCAGAAAATAAAACTTTCTTAACATGATCAGATTCTTTACCATCAAGGTTCCTCATACACATGGAGTTGTGCATGGAAATTTCTCCTCTGTCAAAAGAAAGAAGATATGAATGAAATGACTCTTGCATAGACTCTGTTTGCTACCCCAACTCCACATAACTTATGCATTCTTGAAAATGCTGATGTAGCTCTCCTCCAATGCCTTCCCATTCAAAGCATCTCATGATAGTGTTGTAGATCTCCATAGAATAGGTAGGGTTGAAACAGAACTCTTTGTAGGCTCTTTGTAGGATCCTCTCCTTGAGCTTAGAGGCTCTAGGTAGGAAGACTCTCCCATGATGATAGATGACTTCTTCATGGACAAGAAAGCCCTCTTCATGCAACTGGTCATCAAGTATCATACATGTATGCAGATCCTTGGAATAATCCACTAGCAGTTGGGATCTCCAATACATATCTACATTCCTCAATAGTGACAGCGCTAATGATGCATCAACAGAAATGTATGTCATGTTGCTGCCTTTCTCCTTGACATCTCCTATGCCAAAGGTGAGTGTTGGAAGGCTGAGCCATCCATTTTTCTCCTCCCACAGCGCAGATCCAGATATGAGAGTGGGTGGTGATGATAAGGGAACAAGATCTCCCTTATTCTTGAGCCAACCTAAGCCTCCCAGCACTGTAGCTCTGTCTTTTAGTTCTCCAATCCTTCTTGGATTAATGAGTGGAGAATTAGAATGTGAGACACATTTCACCCAATCTGAATCAGGTGGTCTCCCAGGTGGTTTCCCACAAGACAATGATGTCTCATGGTTCATTCTCCCATGCTTATCAGATGGGATCAACATATTCTTGCTTCCACAATGCAAGTTTATCCCTGATTTTTGTGTGGAAGTCCCATAATAAGATGGTGTCACTCTTAAAGATGCAAGAGTGCTTTTGATTGGAGCATCTTCTCCTTTCTCTTCTTCATGCACCAATGGATCATCTCTTGCTATGCCAGCGTTGTGACCCTTCATTTGTTTTGTCTCTTTGTCTATTAGCATAGACACATGCTGCTCATGTCATCCATAGGGAATATCTTTTCGAACTTCTTGCAAATATGCAAGAGCCCCTCCAATGGACACCACTGCTTCATCTCCATTTCTTAACAGAAATAGATCTCCTCTTGCTATCATTGTGCTGGAAGATCTTATTTGTTCTTTATTTCCTTCCTTTCCATCATAGGTGAGTGACTCATCATTAAGAGACCCTCTTTATTGATCTTGCAAAGAAGGAACCCTCATGTCTTCTCCTTGAGGAAATACTTATTGCTGAAGTGGGGCTTTTGCCCATGGAAAAATATGCAACTGATCTTCAACCCTTTCAGCAATTTTTAGAAGTGGAGTTGGATCTATGGATCCTTCCAACTCATGCAAATATTTAGACTTATTTGGCTTGATTTTCTTCCTCAAAGAAGTTTCAGATTGTTCATCAAATCTTTTTACTAGTCCACTAGTAAACTTTGCATAAGAAGAAATGTTGACATGTTTCAAGGAAAATGACTTAAAGAGCCACCAGGCATAAGCCTTCCCTTGAATATGCAGCACTGCTACTCTCAAGTCTTCTTCTTTTGATATTTGGTGCAGATGGAAATATGTGTCAAGATTCCTTACCCAATATTGGGCTGAGCTCTCAGGTGATCCATCAAAATTAGGCAGATAAAATCTACCCCAAGTGGGCTGCATGCACCCTCTTCTTATACTATACTACATGATCTCTTCTCTTCTTCAAGCTGACATAACTGTGGGAAACTGAGATTTTCTTTGAATCTCTCTGGTTTAGATTCATACTCTTGGAGATACTCACCAATTATTCCCTTCTTTGGTGCTCCTCCTTCTCCTCTTTCTCTTAAAAATAAGGTAGGCATGTTACAACGTTGCAGATCAGATTGTGTAGCTGAATGCTCACACACATCATAAGAAGTACTGGGTCTTTCTTCATGAGAAATTTTTTTTGAGGGATATGCATGCCATTCCCTCCTCATTCCCCTGATTTCTTCCTTCATCTCATGCAAAGCTTGAGAAAGAATGTTTTAGAACTCTACTCCTTTTATTCTTCCATACGAAGGGGTTTCATCCTTGCTTTCTTTGTCTTTGGTGTAATCATTTTTATTCTGTCTTCTTCTATGATACCTTTGCTCTTTGTTAGTGAGAGGATATCCTTCTTATGAAGACATATTTTCTCAAAGAATGCATAGGCTGTGCCAAGAAATATTCTTTGATGCCACTGTAATATCCCAAAATGGGAATCACACAACAAGCTTGTTGAAATAACACTCTCTTGAGAATTTAGTGCACTAAAATTATTTTTCATCTCCTAGATCCCTTAGATCAGCTCATCTAAGATCTAAATCCAAAAGGAGAGAAAAAACAACTCAAACTAGGTGGGTTAAACAGATCTCCCACAAACTAGTTTAGCTGAAAAACACCCAAAGAAAGGGGCTGCAGCTATATGCGAAGGACTGCTTCAGAAATAATGCATTTTATCAATTCACAAGCATGAGACCAACATGGAGGTTCATATGCCAGTTATACATCAGCAAAATAGATCTACAATGCAGCTTATATAGGGTAATATAATAGGAATAGAAAGGATGTACAAGACATAAGCCTCAAAATGAGTTGCTACAACAACATGAAATGGAAAAATAATCTTGAAAGTGTTATTTTCATTGCTGAAGCATGCATTAGATTACAACTCAGATCTAGAGCAGATCTGTACACAAAATGATGGATGTAATTCAGATCTGTATACAAGATAGGCTCCTTTATACACTCCCCTTGGGGATCTCAGCAAAACATGAACAACAGGAAGTAGATCTGAGATCTAAGTCACATATCTGCAGAAGTATTCAGAAAATTTTGAATCATAACATATGCAGCAGATCAAATCTGAACTAACATGGATTTGTTGGCCAATCCACGTATCACCACAGTGAAAGAAAAGATCCAATCACTAGATATCTCTCCTCTAAAATGATGCCAAGTCTCCCTGCAACTCTGCTCTTGCAAATAATGCAGTCATGGAAGAGGGACTACGCTGTAGGCTCTGAGATTGCTTTGGCCTGCTGCCAATGTGTGGATATAAATCTCAACAGATAATGCACTCTTCTAGGAGGTTAAAAGACACACTCACTTAGAAGAGGCACTAGTATAATCTAGATTTGAGCAGATCTAGTGTTTCCACTTGCTGCAGCTTACATGGAAAACCTAATCCTAAACAAGACTGTGTTGTAGATGTAAGATGTAGCCTGGCCAAATGCTAGATAGTGGACTAGACAAACAAGACTCCTCCAAGAGCTGCTCAAGGAAGGATGTGGGATTCCTAAACAGGAAAACCCAATTAGGGATGTCTAAAAAGACAATACCTTCAGAAAATAATATCATCAAAAAACTTTTCCTACTATCCTCCTCCTTCTTTTATAAGATGAAAGCCTTGTCAAACCCTAAACCACCTCAATGGGTTAGCTCCTTTCACATGTGGAGCCTCCATCTAAAACTGCGTTGTGTATCCATGAGGTTCATTGCACCTAGACTATGTTGTTTATTTGGTCAAGTTTGACCTAGTCTCATGATTCAAACCCATTCACACCTGCAAGAGTTGATTCACATGGCCTAGATATCTCTCTGTTTACATAGGCATTGATTTATTCATTGTTTCAGGAGTTTTACATGTCCTCCTTTATTCATGAAATAGAATATAAAAAATGCATATTCCTCTTAGCTAAAGCTAATTAGGAATATTACAGCTATGAGTAGCTTTCCCTTCACTTCTAGCAAACTCAAGCAATAGTCAAATATTTTCACTAATAAACACCTTTCAAGTCAAACAAGCAAGCTATTTCTCTGTTAATCAAGCAACCAAGTGCTCTGATACCAAGCTAATATGAAAATGGGTTGGATAACTTGTTATACTTTTCAAGAGCCTCCCGTTCAGATAAACAAACTAAAGATCTAGCTTGTACTTGACTTTTGCAGAAATTTTTACTTGAAACATATGTGTGTTTTTTAACTATTTAATTTCTTTAATTCCATTTGTTTTTGCTGAAATTAAACATGTGAAACAACCATATAATTCAGAAAATACTCATTAACACATAACAACAAATTTAATCTAGGATTTCACTCAAATATCATGGGCTATGTCTCCTTGAGCCCTTGTCATCTTGGCTTGGCTCTTTGGGATTATGGAAAAATTTATTTTACAAGTTAAAAAATTGAATTCAATGGTTAATTGAACTGAAAAAATGGGTTTAGAATACCATTATACCCTTTTCGTGGTTGTCTTCACTTTAAAAACAGATCTAGGCTTCCTTAGACTTGATTCCTTCTATCGGTGCTCTTGAGCTACCCTGAGCTTCTCTATTGCACTAACTCCCTCTGAATTATTTTTGTTTCCTTGAAACCTCACCTAATGTCTCTAGAAAATATCACACCTCCAAAATGGAGTGGTCATTTGCTAAAAATGAGCACTACATCCCCAATCTAGGCCTCCATTCACTGATGGCCCTAGGCTGACCAAAATTTCCCTTTGGCTTCTAAAGCTCTAGAAGTCTTCAAATGACTCTGAAAATCCATTCAATGGATTAATAATGTCAAAAATGGTCAGAATAGACTATTTTTTTGCTGAAATTGGCCTCAGGCTGCTCTTGTTTCACCTTCAACACCTAGTGGCACCCCCTGGCTCTAGGGTCAAAGAAAAATTATATGTGGGTTATCGACCTCTAGAAGTCCTAAAAAGCTTATGAAAAATCTATCAATGGATTTATAAGTATAAAAATAGTTGAAATAGACTATTGGTTTGCTGAATAAGACCTCTAGCTACCCTAGCTAGGCCTCAAACTGCTGTTGGCACTTGTTGGCCCTAGTGGCCCCTGGAACTTCTCTAAAGAATCTTGGAATTCAAAACTCTTCTAGAGGCTCTAAAAACCACACCATTAGTTCTATAATGTCCGAAACATCCAAAATTGACTATTGGATTGTTGAGAAAGGCCTCTAGCTTCCTTAGCTAGGCCTCAAACTACTGTTGGCCCATAGTGGCCCTCATGGCCCCTATAACTTCTTTGAAGAATAAACCTACTTAAAAGTACTTTGATGGCTCTGTAACCCTTAAAAATGAGTCGGTAATTTCTGAGATAGTTTAAATTGACTATTAACACTCCAAATATGGTTGAATCTAGCTCAAGATAGAGCCTAAACAGATTTTGTCGAGTGACACCCAAAAATCCTCCACCAAATGTGGAGAGACTACACATAACTGCAGTTAAGTTTGGAAATCTACCTAATTTTGGGGCTCACGCCAAATATTCCACCAATAAAACCGTTAGCCATTACTGAGGGCCGTTAGGTTGGACACATGTCCACCTAAAACTCCGCGGTCACATTAACCTAGAGCAGAAACCACGCGCAAACTGAGGTTGAAGTGGGGTTTAAAGTGGGGCTACCTAATCGTTTTATTAAACCGTGTGCATAAACCATAAATATTCCACCATGTGACCACTTAACAAGCCGACGGTTACAGGTTTGTTGACCGGTGTTAAGCCCTTGGTTTTGGGGCTAAGGCCACATGGTGGGGATGGCCCTCTCCGACCCCCATATGCGCAATCACTAGAGTTTAAATAAAAAATGTGCCACCATATTTTCAAGCACCAACGCATAGCCCGTTGGTAATATGTTTGCATGCCTACTTGGAGGTCACAAGGTCAACCCCGGTCGGCTCCCAAAAAATTTTAAATAGCCAAACTTGGGTCACATGGCAGCCTCTAATTGGCCAAGCCAAAACCACATATATTCCAACTCCAATTACATTCTAACACTTTTCATTCACTGGTTGGTCCAGAAGGAATATTGTGAGGAATGTTTTGAGGAATATTCTAGGAATATTCCCTCGAATATTCTTTTTTTTTTAATTTTCCAAACCCAGTCAAACTTAGTTAAAAGCCAGAAATTGTAGTTTACTGGACTTTTCAAATCACAATAACTTCTTCGTATGGTGTCGGTTTTTCAAACCGTTCATGGCACCAGAATCAAGAAGACAAGATATATCTGATCACTCAGGTTCAACACACTTTCGAACACTTTTAAATTTGAGCTATCGCTTAGGTCCTTGATCCAAATCTGATCAATGTCTTCCCACGTTTGAATGGAGTTCCCACGAGGGCTTATGAACCATCAACCTAGTTGCTTCTTTTAGAGTAATAGGAAACACTTGCAACCTTTAGTCGTTAGTAAAATAACCATATCCTCTAAAAAGCACCTCAAAATAAAATAATAATATATGTGTCTTCTTTTTCCAAACCATAATATTTCAGTAGAGAAGATGAGGGAATACTATGCATTTGTACCACCCCTTCTGGATATTTGATAGGTAATTCAAAGGTAACTATGTGTGTCATTTTGTTGCAAAATAGAAGATATTATCCATGTATTACTTAGAGACTCCTTCCTTTAATGTTCCTACCAACCAGTTAATGAAATAGGTGCATTGGGTGATTGATATTAGCCTCAAACGCCTCATTGAAAAATGCCTCGAAATACAAATTTCTTTGTCAAAAATCTAGTTGGTGTATTTTGTCAACATATGGGTTAACATATATAGGGGTATTCTTACAACACCCTAAAAATAAAATAAAAGTGTGTAGGAAAGAAAAAAAAATCTTACAATAAAAAATAGGTAAAGATCAAACAAAAATACAACGGGTCACCAAGGAAAATCCCCAAAGTTCCTCCCTTGAAACGGTGCAAAAATGTTGGGTGTAGTATAGGGTATATTAAAGGACCAAAATTTAATGTAAATCCAAGGTCCGTGGACTTTGAGACACAAAACTGGAAATGGGAACCTGCAAAAACAAAACCCCTATACTACCTTCTCACACTTTGAGTTCATCCACTTAATCAATCTTCGCTCTAATCATGCACTCAAGAGAGGCATTTAGAAATGAAATCGTAAACACAAATGTTTCAATCTATCAACAATTGTGAGAATACCCTAGTTATTGTCAATTGGAAAAGATAAAATAGCAATCTTCCAAATGAATGCATAAATTCCTATACTAGTTTTGGAAATTTTTATTAAAGATAAACCAAATAAGAAAAAAACTCGAATTATGTTCACTTCACTCTTCAAATTATTAATTCAACTAAACTTAAAAAAAACTTATTTAAGTAACCTAAGGAATCAAGACACGCAAAATGTAAATAATCAATGCCAATTGGTTGCTCAATAAATCCAAACAAGAACCACAAATATTCTTGTACTACTTTCAAAGTCCAAACAAGAACCACAGATATTCCCGCACTCAAGCAATAATAAAAGAGGATCCTACACTAAAATGTAAACTCCACTCATCTCTACGAAAATGAAATAAAATTTTGGTTTCAAATTACTAGCACATCAATCAACTGTGAAAACCTCTATAGTACACATGATTAAAATAATCACATTCAACCTTAACTCTCTTTCAATATTTGATATGCATCCAAAAAATGAATCCTAAAAAAAATAGATGTTTAGTGAAAGAAAATAAGTATGAGGAAACTTTGCAATCCAATAAATATCTAATAATTATTTCAGATGAAACACAAGCTCCTTCTTAAATATAATTCCTTCACTTTAACAACTTATCAAAATTGTGAATGCATACTCTTCACATATACAAAACACTTTTTCAAATATATATAAATATACTTGAAATATCAAATAAAATAGTGAAAAACATTATAATTTATCAATCAATGACTCTAAATGCTAATAATATTTGTTCTGAATGGTATTGATACAAGTTATCAACAATCTAAAGTTCATGTTAAGCAAACAAAGGTTCTGATGTGATTTACAGCTTAACGAAAAAAAAGGAAGGGTTATGTTCATAATTACACTTCAGATTAATAAAAATAGTTTAAGCTCCAACACTTATGTGAAAAAAAAAATCAAAAACTATTCTTGCATTTTAGAGAAGTGTCACTCATAAAATTCATAACTCCATTTATTATTGCAGGAAGCAAGGTTTTAGTATTTACATTATGTTTACATGAAGGCAATGGGCTCGTTAAAGTAATTAAAATAACTTCATCTCTTGAGTCTAAAATGGCTCAATACTTTTAGATATGGATCCAATTTAGTGATAGTGATAAGCCAATTTATCATACAGAATATCTTAATTTTGTGATTTACCAAACTCACAAAGAAATCCTAGATCAAATCATCATCACCTCCAAGCAAATGCAAAATATAACACAACCAAAATTATATGAGGATTTAAGAAAAATACACACACTTATGGGGATTCTTCCTTAGTTTTCAATGCCAAATAACCACAAGGTAAAGTGTAAAACATATGTTGTAAAAATAAAGAGCATGAAAATAAGTTTCTCACAAGATTCAAAGCATATAAAGATACAACAGACATTCAATATAAACACAGTGAACCTAGATTAGGTGTGTCGAGTTGGTTTGGTAGGGCCGTAACCAACTAGCTCACACCCTCTTAAAATGAAACTAATTCATATAATGAAATATATCATTAAAATAAAAATATAAATCTAGAAAAAAATCCTACCATTCAAGTAATATTAATGAAGTTCAACCATTCAGTGCATGATGAGATCAATAATACAGATCCACTTGATCAGAAGGGGAATGACCCCCACGACTCAACTCAACAACATAAAAATGTGGAATGGCTCTCTAACTAGGCTCGAAGCCATAACATTTTCTTTATATTTTTTTTACTTTACAAATTTGGCTTTAGACAAGCCAATCCTTTGCAAAAAAAGATGTGAAATTGGATCCCAACAATTTTTACTTGTTTTTTAAAATAAACAAGTAAATACGAATATGACACATAATTTATCATTTTTTTCAAATTTGGGCATGATTCTAGAATTCTGGAAATTTGTGTATTTTAATAAAACTTTCTCAAAGAAGCTTCTATATATCCTAAACCATTGTAAATTTTGGGAATTTTTTTGGGTTTTAGATCATTTTATATACTAGAGAAAAAACCATTAAACCATAATTTTCATATTTCCCCCCATCTACACAAAAATCTGGGTGAAAGTTGGAAGTTTGAAAAATATGTAAATTTTAAGCAAATTTGTTGATGTTTTTTTCTAGAAACACACACATGCAAATTGGGTGCATTCCAACTCATGTGGAGGTGTTAAAAAAATATTTTGGACACAAACCTTCTTTGGTTTTCCCCAAACGTGTGTCGATCTATCAAAGCCTCAAATTGATTTCTCTTCAGTGCAAGAAAAATGGTGTAGGAAAAAATGTATTTCATGTAAAAGTTGATTGACCAATTGTTTTTTTGCAACTCCATATGTTTTCCCGAGAATATTGACATGCCAAAATATGTGCAAAGTTCCAAATACAACATGCAAAATATTTTCTTAGTGCGAGAACCCTCAAAGGCACATCAATAGTGTTATATGGACATGAACTAAGCTAGATCAACTAGAAATTTCATATGTCACAGGAATAAACCATCACATTGACCACCATCAATGAAAAACCCATACTAATTCCCTTAAATCATTAAAAAAATTAAATTAATAAAATAATAGAAAACTATCTCATCATGCTTCAATTTAAGACAATTAGCCAAATAATTGTGCAAATTGATAGTAACATTGATAGAAATTAGATAGAAATGTGAATAAACATAGGGAAAAACGATGGATTAGATATGACAATTATGGGGCCTGAAAATCGTGAGGTGGAATCATTGGTTCAAGGTTGAGGTGGTTTTCCCTCTAAAAGTCTTGGTTTGGTTTACCTTGGTTTATTCTAGGAGATCCCACATTCATACTTGGAATATGGCGCAAAGGGTGATTGGTTGAAAGGGAGATTTGGTTCAACCCAATATAAGGTCGGGTGGTACATGGAAGTCCCTGACTTGGTTGGATTTTGCATATGCTAATAAGAATTATTTCTGCTTGTATTTTATGAGTAAATGTACTTTTTATTATGTGGATTTGATGGTTTTCCTATCATTGTTATTATTATGGTTATACGTTGGTTATAAGAATCATTTCATGACATATTATAGTTATGGCTCCTATCATGTTTTTATTGGTAAATGATTGGTGATTGAATGCATGATCTAATAAATGTTTTGTCATATATTATGAGAGGTAATTTGAGCCTTCTTGACAATTCTATGGTGATCCTATTGAATTAGTAAATATGTACATATTTATAACCTGCATGTATTATGCACACAAAGTTTTTGTATAAATGAGTAATTGGGACCTCTAACTTCACGAGGTCATGACTTTGGCATATGATCTTCGTTTGACTATCATAATATCTCGTTTGGAAGATCTCCATGAGAAGGATGAAAATGGTTTGGGAAATTGGAAGACACTTTTCTCTCAGTTTTCTTGGAAAATGTTGTTTAGGCCCTCAAAAGTTTAGAACTCGAAAAACTACCAAAAATAGAAAGTTGTAGATGGAAGTCTTTCGGATTAATCACATCATTAGGATTTGGTCAACGTTTCGAACCATATAATGTGGTTCATCCTCAGGACAAGGTGAAGAAGGAAATCGATCTCAATGAATAAATAGTAAGGATGTGTCATTGCCCAAAGTTAGCTGTTAAAACTAGCCATTATTTAGTTAATTAGTTAGAAAATCAAGCTTTTTAATTATTTAATTAATTAGTTAGAAAATTAAAAGTTTTTAAAATTATTTAATTAATTAGTTAGAAAATTAAAAAGTTTTTAATTATTTGAAAATATAATAATTTAGTAAAAAGGTTAAATTATAAAATCAATAAGGGAGAAGAGGTAAATTATAGTATAGGGGATAGTATTAAAATGATTAAATTATGAATAATATAATAATTTGGTAAAATGATAAGAGAGGAGAGGTAAATGATGGTAAAGGGGAAAATATTAAAATGAATAAATTATAAAATTAGTAAAGGAGAAGGGATAAATAATAGTATGGGAAATAATATTGAAATTTTAAAGAAGTTAAGAGAAAAATAATAATAATAATAATAATAATATACAATTAAAAAAGGAGAAAGATTTATAATTATTATTATGAAGAGCGAAAAGAGAGGCAAAATATATATCATCAAAATATATATATATATATATATATATATCCTCACCACCCAAAAAAGAAGAAAGAGAATAAAACCAAAAGAAAATTTACCACCAAATGCAAGCACATTATGTATTATGTATGTTTTAAAACTTTATAATAAAAATATATAAAACTATACATGACATTTTTTTTTATAAAAAAACTCGGAACCTCAATCTCAGATCACAATTTTACTTCTTCACGAGATCTTGACCTCCCCATACTTTCCTTTCCTAGTCGCTGTAGTTTTTGTGTTCGGTGATTAAACGTAGTGGTTGTAATTCCCCATCTCGGAACTCCCTTTTTATTTCACCTCTAAAATCCTTCTCCCTGAGATCCCATCGGTCCTTACAACTCTCGAGAACTTTACCTCTCCTCACATTATGCATCCCATTATTAAGTTTATCTCCTCTCAATTTATTCAAGGTTCATGAATGAACTTAAAAGACACTCTTTTAATGGTACGTGTTTCTATGATAATGTTTTTTTAATAAATCAAATAATTTTTTTTTATTAACTTACTAATTTGTAATTGTAATTTAATTTTAGAATTTTAATTAATTTTTATATACTAATTAATGTAATAATTGTAATGGAGTAATTTTAATTATTTATTTAATATTTTTTGTTTTCAATTTATGAATAATTTTAAAAGTACATAGGTGAATCAAAACCAAGTAGAAAATTACATAACAGAATTTTGAGGACTACAGAGAGTATGGATAATTAAGTTTTCTCTATCCAAACCAGAATTAACTAGTAATTCATCACTAATGACAATTTCTCTATTTTTTAAAATTACATTGGTGTAAAAAGATACTATTGAAGAATTATTATTACAATTATCAAAAAGATCTAGATAGAGGGAAAAATGAGAATTTTCATTTATGTATCTGAAAATATCTTTGCTTGAAGAAATTTTCTCATTATCCAAAATAGACATTTTAGATTCTTCCATTTTTGCATTGTTGGGCCAATTTTAGATTGCTGATCAGATTTTTCATGCATTTGCTTCATCTACAAATTGTTGCTAGCCTTCTCCATAACTTGCGGGTTATTATTAGCAAAATAAAATTTGAAATTAATTGCAGTAGATTGTGGGTTTCTTTCTTCCTCTTGATGATTTATTTTTTGTTGATTTCTGCTAATGGACTCTGTATTTTTCTGATTTTCAATTTCATCAGATATAGCAGGATTATTTAAATTTGAAGCAGTATGAAGACCGTCATCATTTATTTCAACCACAAAAAATTCTATTTTTTGACTAGCAGTATTTGGAATTTCAATTTTTGGAATATTGACATTAACATTATGAGTAATTGACTCTGTTGTGAAACCAATTCCAAAAAGAGAAGAAAAGAGATATCAACGCCTTAGAAAAAAGCCACTTCGAGGGGGCAACCTCCAATACATTACATGAATGAACAATTCTTGGATGATTCAAATTACAAAACCTCCTTTCTATATATAGGAGTCCATGGTGCCATAATGTAATCCTAGTGGGCCACAATGTAATCCTAGCCGACCTAACAATAATAATTTAAGGGCACAATAATAACAATATGGGGGTTACAAGGGTACAATAATAACAATAAGGGGGTTACACTAACAACAATAAGGGACTATACTAGTAATACAGGGACCTAACATGCTCTTCTCCTTCAAAAGAGTGTTTTCCTCAACGCTTGAGTAGCTCTGGGTGCTTCTGTATAAAATTCTCATCCTCCCATGTAGAATCTTCAGTGGGTTTGTTCTTTCACTTGATGAGATACTCTAAAATTGATCGATTCTGTAGCTGTCGAGTTCTTGTTTCCGTGACTACTTCAGGTTCCAATATGTTTTTTCCTTCCTCATCAAGTTCTGGCAATATTATTTGAACTGGAAGATTTTCACCTATACCCTTCTTTAAGCATGAAACATGGAAAATTGGATGCACTCGTGAAGAAGCAGGAAGCTCCAATTTGTATGCCATAGTACCAATCTTTTGCAACACCTTGTAAGGACCATAGTACTTTGGCGATAATTTATTATCCTTCTTAGCTTTCTTGAGGGACATTTGTTTGTATGGTTGTAACTGTAAAAATACCCAATCTCCTACATCAAAAATTCTCTTACTGCGATGTTGATATGTCTGTTGTTTCATTCGATTTTGTGCCAAATTCAGGTTATCCTTTAAGAGTTGGAGAACTTCTTGTTGATGCTCGATGTGATCTTCCACTGCTTGAACCTTCGAATTTTATTTTAAAGATGATGTGATGGATGGTGGATGATATCCATAAAGTGCCATAAATGGGGTCATTTTTGCTGCAGTATGGAAGGAAGTGTTATACCACTATTCAACGAGAGGTAACCACTTGACCCATTGTGTTTGTTTATCAGATACAAAACAATGAAGATATCCTTCCAAACATTTATTTACTATCTCACACTCATGTCTCACCGTAATTTATCCACCCACAAAGGTTCTACAGGGTCATGTTTGGTATTATATATATAATTTATAATGCATATATTAATGAGCCATCCATAGGTTCGCTGATGCATATTCGATGGCTTTGTTCCATTTGTGATCCCCTGATTGAGGATGATAAGATGGCTTGGTGAGCTAATTGAGTACCCAAACAAGAAAATAATCCTTTGTCCAAAATTTGAAAATGAAATTGTATTCACAACAACCCTAATTTCCATGCTTTTGAATTATATTCAGAATGGTAGCAATTGTACTTGCTTTAAATGGATGAGATAATGCATGAAAGTGTGCATTCTTGGTAAGTCTATGAACTACCACCATGATGACACTCTTTCCTTCGGAATTAGGTAAACATGTGATAAAATCCATTGAAATCTCCTCCCAACGTTGACTTGGAATGGATAAAGGTTGTAGAAGACCTGAGGTCTTAATTGTCTCAACTTTATTCTGCTGGCAAACCAAACATTCCGCCGCAAACTTTTGAATATCAGATTTAAGGCCATCCCAAAAAAAATTTCTCTTCACCCTGTGGTAAGTTTTTAAAAATCCTGAGTGTCCTCCTAAAGGAGAAGTGTGCAATTCCAAAAGAATATTTTGTCTTAGTTTGAAATTCTTACAAAGATATAAGCGATCTTTGTACCCTAAAGAGTAATTTTTCCAACTAAATGTATCAGATGTACTAGGATCGTGCTGCAAATTTTGAATAAGTGTCCACACTTCTTCATCCTTCTACCATTCATCTCTTGTTTCGGTTATCCAATTTGGTTAGATAATAGAAATGGCACAAAGCAATGCTTCCACCTCTTCATTCTTTCTTGAGAGTGCATCTGCAACAACATTTAGCTACCCTTTTTTGTATAGTATTTCAAATTCATAACCCAACATATTTGTGACCCATTTTTGTTGCTCTTCTAAAGATAGTCTTTGTTCCAAAAAGTGTTTAAGACTATCATGATCAGTTTTTACTTGAAGTGTCTTCCCATTAGGTAAGTTCTCCATTTCTTTAGTGCATGCAGTATTGCTAACATTTCCTTCTCATAAATAGCTTTATGTAAATAATTTCCTTTGATTGGACGACTTTCAAAAGAAATGGATCTTCCTTCTTGCATTAAAACAACACCAATTCCATTTCTCAAGGCATCACATTTGACAATAAAGGCTTTTGTGAAGTCTGGTGTATCTAAGACTGGTGCTAGGCACATTGCCTCTTTAAGATTTTCAAAGGCCTTAGTTGCTTTAGGAGTCCATGAAAATGCATCTTTATTCAACAATGTTGTTAGAGGTGCTGCTATTCTCCCATAATTTTTAACAAACTTGTGATAATACCATGTTAACTGAGAAATCCTTGCAACTACTTAATGGTTGTGGGGACTTTCCATTCCTTAATGGATTTAATTTTGTTAGGGTCTACCTTAACACCCTCGTGAGATACAATATGACCCAGATATTCCACCTCTTGTACTCCAAAGAAACATTTGTATGTTTTTGCATATAATTTTTTCTCCTCCAATAGTTTGAGCACCTTGTCAACATGTTGAACATGATCGTTCCAAGACTTGATGTAGATTAGTATATCATCAAAAAGTACTAACACAAATTTTCTAAGGAAGGGTTTGAAAATGGAATTCGTCAACCCTTGAAATGTAGAAGGTGTATTGGTATGTCCAAAAGGCATGAAAAAAAATTAATAATGACCCTCATGAGTTCTAAATGCTATTTTCAGAATGTATTAAACCTTCATTCTAATTTGATGATATCCTGAATGGAGATCCAAGTTGGTGAAGTAAATTGCTCCATGTAATTCATCCAATAATTCATCATGACAACAATGGGAAATTTATATTTAAAAGTGAGCTTGTTAAGCTCCCTATAATCTGTACACATGCGCCATGATCCATCCTTCTAAACCAATACTATAGAGCAGATAAATGACTTGGACTAGGTTCAATTATACCCGCCTCCAACATTTCTGCAATGATACGTTCAATTTCGCTCTTTTGGACATAAGGATATCTATAAGGCCTGATGTTTGGAGGAACACTTCCTAGAATCAAATGAATAGCATGATCATGATCACGAATAGGTGGGAGTCCTTTGGGAGTTTCAAAAACCTTGGAATGATTGTCCAAGAATTTTTGGAGATCTATAGAAATAGATGATTTTGATGTTGGAACTTCTAGTGAGCATAATTGTGCAATTATGCCTCTTTATTATTTCTTTAGAAGCTTTTTCATGACATTAAAGCTTATTATATTTCCCAACTTCCTTGCAATACCCTGTAATTCGACTTCCTTTTCTTCTGAAAAAAAATTCAAGAAAAGTTCTTGAAAATTAAAAGCTATCATCCCCAAAGATTGTAACCATTGTACTCCTAGTACAACATCAACACCTCCCATAGGAATGGAAAACATTGGAATATTCAATACATATTCACCCATGGTTAGCTTGATATTATGGCATTTTCTAGAGAAATTTATAGTTCCTCCATTTGCAACCATCACTTGACATTCTAGTGCTGGTGTTGTTCAGGTAAATCCTCTTTGTGGACAGAGACGATCCCTCTAGCCCTAGAGTGGGTCTAGAAAATACGGGAACATAATAACATCTACATTCCTATATTGTAAAGGAAATTCAGAGCAAGGAAGATGATCTACCTTGTCCTGATGCTATGTTGTCGTCTTCTGTCAAAACCTCTTGATCTGTCACTCTTCTCAAGCTCGATACACGATGTTGCCAACATTCGATTACCTATACAGATAGTCAAGACAACATGACAAGTGTAAAACCATGAGAAACATAAAAACAATTACAACCTATCTAACTGATCAAGGAATGCTATAAATCTCATTATAAATGTAAACAAGAGTGGAAGATAAACATCAGATGCATTTTATTATGATAAAGACAAGGGGAGTTTACAACAAAGCCTTGATGTTGAGGCTCTCCTTTGGTAGGTCTGTATCCAAGCACGTTTGACACACCCTCATGAACAAATTTCCAAGATCTCACTATGTTCTCAACACACACAAACAATCACACTCTGCACTATTCTCCCGAAGCTATGATTGCTTCCTCTCTATGCTAACTTTTTCAGCTATCTATTCAAGTAGAAAATGTTCAACTAGCACATCAATGGAATATGGCTATATTTATATAGGAGAGGAGGAGGTTGGGATCCCTAAAATAGTGGAAGGGATGCCTTATCCCTTGGTAGGTTTCCCCATAAGGTGGAAACAAGAGGCCAAATGAGGAAGGTCGTGGTTATTCAGTTGAACCACTCCCTATGACTCATCCACGAAGTTGTTTTGATCGAAACTTCGCCTCTATTTTTAAAAAAATTTCCATAAATAGATTGGCACGGGCAACTCACTGATACAGAGCGCCAACTGGAGCAGGCTCAATGTTAATTTTCCTCATTGGAGTGAGGGCATAATGGGCTACTAGCGCCAAGGCAAAAACAAGTGTTTTTAGTGGTCTGCTTAGGAAATGGTCAACAGAGGAAATGTTGTCCTCATGGCAAGGGATGCAATGATGGCATTTGAAAGGAATGAAACTTCTAATTAGTCACAGAAATTACCCTCCAATGTGCGAGATGGGGATTGCAGGGACAGTGAAAAATTACTGTGTAATAGCTGGGTATAGGAAACAATTCAATTCCTTGGCTACCTTACAATGAATAAAATTATGTGTACTACCGTAATCAATCAACACTATTACCTTTTTCTTCTTGATATTTCCTCCTATCTTGAGAGTTTGAGGAGTAGTAATTCCTGCCAATGCATTACACGATATGGTTGGACTCATTTCTTCCTCTTCTTGGGTTGGTTCCTGGTGTATATCCTCTTCTTGTTAATTTTCTTCTTCCTCTTCACAATCTATGTAAAATAATTTCTTCTCAGCACACTTATGACCTTTAGTGTATTTTCTATCACAACTGTAGAAAATACCTTTTGCTCTTTCTTCTTCCAATTGTTGTGGTGTCAACCTTGTAGGTTGTGGAAATCTAGAAGTAGCAACACTTCCCTCTTTATAGAAGTGAGTGGTAGGCTTCCTTGTCGCCATAATTTTACATTTAATTTTTCTTGCCAACCTGAATGCCTTCTCCAATGAATCAGGTTCCAAAACGCGAACTTCATGTTGGATGTCATCCTTTAAAGTACCTATGAAGAGATCAATCCTGTGTTCCTCTGGAATATCAGTTACCCTTATATTCAATTTTTGGAAGTCCTCAATGTGCTCCCCCACTAAACCCTTTTGTTTGAGATTTATCAATTGGCTAAAGAAGTTGTTTCTCTTTGTATCCTCATAATGTGCTATCATTTCCTCCGTAAAAATTGACCAAGTGACAATATATTTACGGGAGAAAAGCCATCGATACCATACAAATGTATTTTGTTCTAAATGTAAAGTTGCAATGTGTATCTTTTGTGTGTTTTTCACATTATGGAGATCAAAATATTGCTCCATATGTAGTATTCATGTTACAAGATCCTTTCCATCAAACTTCCTCATATCCATTTTTGGAATATGGTGGTTCTTCCCACCAAAATTAGATTTTATGAAATCACGATTAACATTTATTTTGTTCTCATCATGAGTTTCCTCTACTATCTTTTCACCATTAGGAAACATTTCTTGTATCAACTTTGTCAAACCTTTCATGTCTTCTTTTAGATCATTCTTCATGTTTTCCATTTTCTCATCGATCTTAGCTTCCCTGTCATCCATATTAGATTCCATGCCATCTATCTTAGATTCCATGCCATTATTCAAACCGTCCATCTTAGATTCCATGCCTTTCTTCAAAACTTCCATGTCATTTTTTGTTGCTCTTTGTGAGAGCGAAATTTTTTGCACTTGCTCTTGTAATTTTGATATGTCATGTCTCCATTCTTCGTCTTCATGAGTCATAGTAAAGATTTCTAAAGGCTTAATGGGTGTTGAATTCTTTTTAGGGGCCATTTTAGAATCCAATATTGATATCTATTCTACAATATGCCCTTGGAATCAACTCAACTTGATTCTTCAAACAAGACTTATGCAATTTGGAAAAAAAAAATACATACCTTTTACTTGCTTTTGAGGAGCTCGATATTGAAATTGAATTATCTCTATAATTGTGGATCCTAAATATCTGAAATTTAGCCCTGTAGTAACCCTCTGAAGCTTCTTTCAAATGCCACAGGTCTTATCTGATTTGGTTTCTCCAATTCAAATTTATGTCCAAACTCCCACAATGACCCAATTTTGGACTGGTTCAATAGAGAAAACTTGTACGACTTGCCACGTGTCATTTTTTCCTCTTTTGGATCTTAAATTGATAGAAAAAACACTAAATTTCATGTACTTGGGGCCACATTTTACAGCATTCCAATCTGATGCTCAGAGAGAGAGCTATTAATATTTTCCCACGATCACTTCTTTTAGATGAAATTGAGAAGCCTCAAAAAGCCCTAACTTCTACAGATCATATCTCCGAAAATATGGCGAACAAATATTTGAAATTTTACGACAATTTTCCTTAGGATTGCGGCTTTGCACTCTAAAAATTTCAGCTTTTGCACCTTCATATAAAAAAAGTTATTAAGAAAATACCATGATGACCTGTTTAGGTTAAATTCAGGAGCCTGCAAAATGACCTAATTTGCACAGATCATATCTCCGAAAATATTGTGAACCAGGCTCTGAAATTTTGTGATGATGTTCCTCAGGATTTTTATTTCGCACTCTAAAAATTTCATATTTTGAACCTTCGTAGAAAAAAAATTGTAGCGAAAATACCACGATGACCTATTTGGAGCAGCGAAACCCTAGAATCTCAAAGCTCTGATACCAAATGTTGTGAAACCAGCTCCAAAAAGAGAATAAAAGAGATATCAACGCCTTATAAATAAGCCACTTTGAGGGGGAAACCTCCAATACATAACATGAATGAATAATTATTGGATGATTCAAATTACAAAACCTCCTTTCTATATATAGGAGTCCATGGGGCCACAATGTAATCCTAGCCGACCTAACAATAATAATTTAAGGGCACAATAATAACAATATGGGGGTTAAAAGGGTACAATAATAACAATAAGGGGGTTACACTAACAACAATAAGGGACTATACTAGTAATATAGGGACCTAACATACTCTTTATTAGAAGAACATATACTTTTTGGTTCTTGATAAGCAATGCAAGGAAGAGATAATATGTTTGAATCATGATAGATTGGAGGTTTCTGTGGTGTAGATTCTGAGATGCAAAACTAAGAATATTGACAGTATTCATTTTTAGTCTACGTTTTGAGTCTAAATCAAGATTCATCTTCACGAGGTAAATACTTGGAATGAAATTTCATTATAATTAATTTAAATCTAAATATAAAATTGTCTAAAGAATCACTTTCAATCCTATGAAATTCGTCCAATTGATTACACACATTTTAGTAGTAATATTCTTGAAAAGTGTGAAGGATAATATTCTCAAATTCATCCCAAATATGTATAGAGGCAATTGGAAAGGATTGGCACCAATATTTAGCTTGACCTGTTAGTGTAAGAGTGAAGATGCTGCAAATAACACCTCTATCAATATTAAAATTATTACAATTTAAAATAAAATGAAGGATATGATCAAAAGAAAAAGTATTACCATCGAATTTGACCTTAGACAAAGTATCGATTACCTTTATCGGAGTGGAATCTGGTGGAATCCCAGTAAAGAAGCTCGAATGAGAGATTTTAAGTGTAAAGATAGTAATAAAATAAAATCTTAAAGCACAAAATCTGCAAATAAATAATCTATTAAGACCCTCCTTCTAGTGCAAAAAATGTTGATGGCCAAAAATGACCTCATTAACATGTCAAAGATACCACCCGATCAGAGCCCCAACTAAGCTCTTATCCATTTGATGTACTAGATCTGACTATTTCAATTGGGTCCAGTTACCCCCTCTCTTTCTCTGTTGGCTTATAATATATCTAGTATTTACCAATAGAAAGAGAGAAATCAGATATGCCCTCTTGTTGTGCACATACAAGGACATCCTTAAGCTAACTTTATGGCTCAACCAAGCTGCAACTATCATCTATACCTATGTGCGGGGACTTCTAGAATACATAATTAAATCTAAATGCAGATATACTCTAATATGGAAGTAAAAACTAATCCTATATCAAATTAGGAAAGGATAACCCTCTCTGAATTCAAGAGAATATGAACTAACTAACTAGGGGAAGATGAATCTTTATATTATAATTGGATTCATTATATAATTTTCATCAATTAAAAGAATTAGTTCATTCAATTAATGAAAGGGAAAACAAAATGGGAATCTATTTAAACAATAAATTGTTACTTCTCAATACATTCATATTTCAATGAATTCGTATTAATTCTAATTCTATTCTACTCCTCAAAGATATCTCTTACAAAACTTCAATAGCATAAAAAAATTTATAGGATAATGGTGTTCAATATCATAATTCCATATACTATTTAGAACAAGAATTAAAATCAATTAGAGAAATTATGGAAATAGAAGATTAACTTACAATCCAAAGAAGAGTGCATTGGAATGAAAATTTATTAAACACATAGCAGAAATTTATTACAAATTTTGTAGTATATGAATAGCTTCAGATCCTTGGAGAAATTTCTTACAGTAGTGCAAAACAATCTTCTCTTTCAATAATCAAAATGATCTATCTCTCCATAATTCAACTCACAGTACATTACAAAAGTTCAAATTCACAACAAGAAAATCATACAATTTTCCCCAAACCTAAGATTTGAAGTATTCCCCTCACTTATAGCTATAATATCATATACAATAGTGCCTTCAGAGCCTCTAGTTTTAGAGAATAGTAACCCCTTCCTTATTCTTCAAACTGATATTTCATAATTATAAGGATCTCCAATGGAGAATTGTTGAGAGTAGTATTCCAGATCCTGAATTAAAACTGTGAATTCTCCATGCTGGTATCTTTCCATTGCTCCAAAATTCCTCAGATATAAACTTATCTAATTGATCTCTTGCTAAAAACAAATCAAAACCAAAATAAAATAAAATAAATTGCATATTAGAAATGAGAAAAAAAAAATCTCATGAAATTGCTAAATTTAAATAAATAAAATAAAATAAAAAATTCCATGCTATGATTGCTTCAAATGGATTAGATTAGCCTTTGAGTATTGCTGGGGAATGAATTATTGACAACAATTTTCTTAACTCAATAAAATTTTCCAAAATCAAATTAGGAGAAACTAATTGTTGTTGCAAATTCATCACTTTGTCTTCTATTGAATTTTTATGTCATTAAATTATTAAATCTTCTAAACTTTATCAATCCATATTATTCTCCTCAGTATTATCTTTCTAATGATATTTTTTGGTCATCATTTGTTCAGTGAATATTGGGATATTCCTTTCCAAAGTTGAAGTTTTAAAATTACCATATTTCTAGAAAAAAAAAATGCCTAGGCCAAAATTAAGAAGTTTTAATTAAAAATCCTAATTTTAAGCTATATTAATAGTTATTAGTTAACTAAATAATTATAATTATAAAATTAAATTATAATTACAAATTATTAAATTAAAAATTAAATTAACTAAAAATAATAATAAATTTAATTTCAAATATATTAATTTAATTTATTAAAAAAACATTCTCATAGAAACATGTGCCACTAAAATAGTGGCTTTTGGGTTCATTCATGAACCATGAAAAACTGAGGAGGAGAGGACTTAATAATGGGAGGCATAAGGAGAGGAGAGGTAAATTTCTCAAGAGTTATAAGTTGTGATGGGATCTCGGGGAGAAGGATTTTAGAGGTGAAATAAAAAGGGAGTTATGAGATGAAGAGTTCTAAGGTCTGGAGGTGAGGCCTACATGAAGGTGGTTTCTCCATCCAAAATAGAACTATAACCACTAGGTTTAATTATTGACCACAAAAACTATAACAATTGGGAAAAGGAAAATATTGGTAGGTTAAGATCTTGTAATGAATCAAAATTATGATTCGAGATTGAGGTTTCAAGATTTCTATTAAAAAAAATTGTTATGTATAATTTTATATATTTTTATGATAAATTTCTAAAACATACATAATTTGCTTGCACTAGGTAGTTTTGTAGGATAGTTAGTGAAAAATTAATTAATGTTTAGTTATAATAAATTAAATTATATATATATATATATATATATATATATATATATATATATTGTACATTTTTAAGCCTAGGCGGTAGAAATCACCAAACTTCGGATACGCACCATTTGTTAACCGTGAGTCCAAATGACATGAATTGAGAACTGATGGAAAGCTAGCAAAAAATCGAACACAACGAAGTAATTAGAATAGAAATCCAAAGAAAAAAAATATATGGCAAAATTTCCCGACATTTAGCCAAATAAAAAAATTAAAGGGTGATATGGACAAAATTCATGTAGAGGGTCCCCATTATTATTATACAAATAATAACTTAAAAATGGGGGGGGGGTGGGTTGTGATTTCACCACAATAAAAGCTAAGGTTAAAAGTAATTTTATTGAGTTATGAGGGTTTATTTATAACAAATGAAGTTACCTTTCACCTCCCATGTGACTCTTCACCTCCCTCATGACTCTTGAGCTCCCATATGAGATTTGAGCTCCTACATGACCTTTAGATATCCTAATTACTTTTCACATTCCATGTTTGACCCTTGGGTTTCCATATATTTTAACATTTTCTTATTTTTTAAATTACAAAATTACATTCCACAAATTGTGGAAAAATACATGGGAAAAAATAGCACTCTTGTATCCACACTTTAAAAAGCTACAATTTAGTGATTGTGGCATGAAAATTCATTGTAATATGTTGACTCCAATTATTATGCTTTGTTGCTATGTTTTCAAATATTTATGATAGGTCTAGAATGTACTTCATATTCACTATTCAAAAGACATTGATGTAATGTTACAACCTTCCAAGTCATCCTGGGTTGCCATCTATCTGTCGTAGTTTAGAATTCCTTTATCTTATACATGATGGTATCTTTGTGTCTCATCTTCCACAAGTGTATACTTGGAATCTCTGCTTGACAACCTCCTTGAACACCATCTTCCATGTTAAGATGATAGTACCTACAAATGAAATTCACTCATGGAAATACAATATCAGTCCCAATACCACCTATTCTACCTTGTTTTATCATGCAAGATGTTGACTGTGATGGGATAATATGTTAGGAATAAGAGATAGGATTTCGTAGGCGTAGTTTGTAGGTTTAGGAGGAAATAGGTGGAGGTATGGGGATTGGAAGTGTCCATTGTGATTTGAAGAGAGAGAGAGAGAGAGAGAGGAAAGCTTAGGTGTAGAACGTAGATCTTGGAGATAGTGGCTAGAAGCTTAAGGACTGAGTATGTGTAGTGTGTTATGATTGAGGAGGGGTATTTATATTGAGTGCAGGTTGCAATTTAAAAGGCAAAAGGCTGGCCTTAATATCCACTAAGAGTTTGAAATGGGCTCCCCAAGGAAAAGTTATCAAGGATTTTCATAAAGCATAGGTTTAAGTAGTAAGAGGTTAATAATTGTGGCTTGGATATGTGCACTGTGCTTGTGAAGGAAATGAGACTTTGTGATGGGCATAGGGCACATGTGTAAGCTAAAATAAAGTGATGTCTAAGTCCTGAGAGTGTGCCATGCACTAATGAATTGAGTTGAAGGGTAAGCATGTTCATGAAATGGAAAAATATATAAGCATAAAGAAACAACTGAAAATTGACTAAGTGTGAGATTAGTGGAACAAGAGAGAGAGAAACAACATAAAAACATGTATCAAACATGATCACACACACACACACACAATCGAACTCATGAGAATAATATGCAAGAAAAATTTCTTGTTGTGAAGCCAAAATCATTCAAAAGCGACATTTGAGAAACTTATCGAGATGATGGCACACTTGCAACCAATAGTGAGAGAAAGCTCCTTCTGCTCCAAAAGTGTGTATAGCTCAAAAGTGAAATATTATAGTGAAATGAGCTCTTGGATGGTATCTTTACATAGGGAGAGCACATGCACTCATGGTTATGGCTTTCAAGTGTGCATGTTAGAAAAATAGGATATAAGAGTGTGACTACTACGACTAAGAAGTGTGATAGAATTGGCTTTGGAAATTGTGCTCCCTATGTCCAAAATAAGTGCACACTGACTGTAAACAAAGAATGTGTTGGCATTGAAAACAAGAAGTGCACTAGCACTATCTCCAAGAGATATGTTGTGTATGCCTCTAAAAACTATGCTAGCTTCTGTTTCAAAAGTGCACTTCTAACGGTCACTAAGAAGTGTGCTAGGTCTTCTTGGACGAAGTGTGCTATGAAGGCTTCATAAGCTAGGAATGTGAAAGAAAGTAGCTTTGACACTTAGGGTTTTGTGAAGAAGACTCAAACACTTAGAAAACATGATCGAGGGTAGCTTTAATGACTCAAAATGATATTTCACATGATCATTAGGAGGCTCCAAAATTTAAATGAAGGAAAATTTCTGGAGGGTTTTCTAGAAACTAAAGAAAAAAAATGGGGAAAATGGTAGTGGATCTAGGAAATGTCAAAATTTGTCAAGTGAAGACATTGTGAAAGAAGGCACTCTAATCCATACTCCTAAAAGGAGGGAAAGAAACCCTAAACAACAGTATGAAAGTTCTCATAGAATACCATAGAATTATCATCGCCAACAACACCATGAAAAAAGGGGGGAAAGAGACTAAATTATAAAAGATTTTAGGAAGGCCAAGCCTCCTACATTTGATGGTGAAGTGAAGAAATAAGAAGGTGTTAAGGCATGGCTCCTTGGGATAAAGAAGTTATTCAGGATTCGTAGCTATTACAATAACATGAAAGTAATGATAGTCACCTTCATCTTGAAGGGTAAGGCTAGAATTTTGTGGGAATATTTAAGGAATTTAAAAGGAATTAAAGAATAAGAGTTTTCCTAGAAGGAATTTGAGGAATATTTCAGGAAAAATATCTATCTGAATGATACTTTGAAAACAAGTATAGGGAGTATTATGAGCTAATATTGGGACAAATATTAGATGACGAATATACCACCAAATTCTTAGAGCTACTAAGGTATATTCCCTACCTTAAGAAATAAGCAACAAATATTCATAGGTGTGTCAGTGGACTTCCACAACCCTTCAAGGATATAATTGAGTTTGATGAGACTAAGACATTAGAGGATACAATTCATAAACTGAAGCAATATTATGAATAGTAAAAGTGTAGGCCAAAATTCAAGAGGGATTGGAAGGTGAAAGGCATCCTAAAATATAAAGAAAAGGTGCATAGGAAATGATAGAAATCCCAAGCCACAGGAAGGAGAGAAAATACAGTTTCAATTGTTCAAGGTTGACCTCTACATATTAGAGAGAAGAAAGACAATAGATAGAGGTCATGAAAATTAGCTTGTGGGAGGACATAATAAGGGTGATACATGGGAGTCATTGAAGTGTTGGAATTGTGGAGAAAATAACCACAAAGGAGATTGTGCACAACAGAGGGATGTTGGGCTACACCTATACTGATCTAGGTAGCTCCAGATACACACACAAGACAAAGAGGGCTTACAGAAGCTCAAAAATAAAAGTGTTTGGATTGCTCTCGAACTAGGTTCAGGTTGAAGATCTCGTCGTCCTAATCGCAACGGTGTGAACAGTTCATCAAACCGAGCTCGTATGTGAAAGTTAGAGCCAATAAAAATTTTGGGTTGACTTGGTGACTTGGTAGACTTAAGGAAGGAGCAATTTTGACCTTTTCTAGCCACCAAATTCTGGCCATCTCCTACTAGATTATGGGCGAATTTGTGGGACACTTAATTCGTCTCCTTCGGCTTATTTTAGGAATTTTAAAAAATGGCCATTTGTTTTAAAAAAAAACAAAAAAATGATTAAAATAAGGGCGACGGTGATCACCACCGTTACCCGCTCTGCATAAATGCATAACAATTTTTTTTTTATTAAAAAAGGTTTGTCGGACCTGCACCACGTGGCGACCACATATGTGGTGGGGTGGTCGGCGATTAACCCTGCCACCCCAACCACCGTGCACATATATGAATATACACCATGGGCGACGGGGCTTGAACCTACCCAGCCGGAATGGCCAACCCACCTCCTAGGCGTCCACTCCCACCACCATTCAAAACAGAATATAACAGAGCCGCCAACCAGATATATATATATATATATATATATATATATATATATATATATTGCAACAACCGATGGGGAGTTGGGGCGGGCCACCCAATGCAGGCCCAACCCCCCAGAGATTTATTTATTTGTTTAAAATACAAAACACACCTAATTATGGAGGGGGCAGGGTTTGACCACCCGACCTCCCTCCAACAAACCACCAAATTTACCAACGTGCCAACAACCTTTGGTTGGTAATTCCGCCTAGAAACCTTTACATAAACCTGTATTTTCACCAGTACTTCCATGACAAGGTAGTATAAGTGCATGCACAAATTTCGAGGCAGAGGCTAGATCAGTGCAGATGTAGGGACACAGTTCGATACATATTCATGTTTGGTGCCAAGGGAATCTTTTGATCTTAGTAAGGTAAAATTTTCAAAATGTATTAAAGTTCATATTCATTTTAACTAGAATTTCGCAGGGAACGCGATGGTGCACCCAGATTTTACTTTTGAGCAGCATTTTTTTAGATTCCTGTGGAGGAGAATCTTCAAGAATCTTGAGGGAATCTTTCAGATTCCTTGGAGGCTGAAATTCGCCGATGTCAGAATGAGATCGACTTTATACTCATTTTTCTCAAAATTTCACGAGGATCTCAATGGTGAGATCATATTCCTATTTTGAGTTGCATATTTCCATATTACTATTGGAGCTACATCTTTGAGGAATCTAGGGGAAATCTAAAATATTTCCTAAGGCCTAGATTTTCACTTTGTCAGAATTCAGAAATTTGACAGTCAATTTTGCACTATTCGATGCCACGAATATGATGGTGTATTTAGATTTTCCATCTAAGCTTTATATTTTTTTGCCACTTTTCAAAGTGGAGTTGGATGTGTCAGCATTCAGTGAGTGAGCAGTCGATTTCACACCTTTTAATGCCACGATTGTGATGGTGATTTCATATCCAGCAACCGAGCAACTCATTATTCAGTTACATTCAATGTGAGGTATATGATATGTCATACCAGGAGGTAAATCTACAAAGGTGAAGATGAATTAGATGGAGATTGTGTGTGTACTTATACATGGAGGTGAGACTATTGGATTCACCTCCCAATGTCTCTTGGACTTCCTTATTTTCTAAATTACAATAATATACAATCTCACCCAAACCCTTAGGATTAGGTGTCAACATTCCCCCCTTTAATTTGAAAGGATGTTGGTGAGTCCAAGCATCATTCTGAAATTTTCATAATTTTCTCTTCCAAGCGCTTTGGTGAAGATGTTTGCGGTCTGCTCATTTGTCTAAAAATGACGTAGATGGATGGTTTTTTCCTCAACATGATATCGAGTCATATGGTATTTTTTATTGATGTGCTTTGTTCAATCATGGAAATTCGGGTTCTTGGCCAACTTTATTGCAGAAGTGTTGCCGATCATGAGTGGTGTTGAATGCATTTGTTTCATCTACAAATCTTCTAGGATTTTCCTGAGCCACACAATTTCCTTTGTTGCTTCATCTGCTGCCACATATTCTACCTCGGTTGTGGAATCTTCTGGAACTGAATGTTTGCGTGATCTCCATGAGACAGTTCCTGATCCAAGATTCATGGTATAACCTGAAGTAGACACAATAGTTTCTTTGTCCCCATCAAAGTCTGAATCAGAGTATTTGATCAAGCTGAAATCACCTACCTGTGTATATTTGAGTCCAAAGTCTTTAGTCCCCTTCAAGTACTTTAGAACTCTTTTTGCAGCTGACCAATGTCCTTCACAAGGTTTCTACATAAACCTGGAGAGGATTCCAACAACAAATGAGATGTCTATTCTGGTGGTAGTCAGGTAGATAAGACTTCCTACAAGCTGTCTATAATTCATTGCATCCTCGAATTCCTTCCCTTCAATGGATGTGAGCTTCAAGTTTTGTTCCATTGGAGTGGTTAAGGGATTGCATTCATCCATTCCAAACTTGTTCAAAAGATATCCAATGTACTTATTTTGAGAAAAATATTTAAATTTAGGATGTTGAGTTACTTCAACACCCAGATAGTAATGAACATAACCCAAATCAATCATTTCAAAATATTTCTTCAATTATTTTTGTATGGATGCAATATAACTCTAATTGTTCCCTGTTATCAAAAGATCATCTACATACACCACAACATATACAACTGTTTTTCCAACTTTCTTAACAAAAAAAGTTGCATCATCAAGATGAAAATGTTTGAAGTCAAGTTTCAGAAGATGCTCAGTTAATTTCTCATACCAGGCTCGCGGTGCTTGCTTGGGGCCATACAAGGATTTTATAAGTTTGCACACTTTGTGTTCTTGGCCTTTCACAACAAATCCCTCTAGCCGGGACATAATTTTTTTTTCCTTTAGATCTCCATTCAAAATGGTAGTTTTTACATCCATATGATGGAATTAACATCCCTTCTGAGCTGCTAGGGCAAGAGTGTCTGGATGGTGGCCCATTTTGATGTGAGGGAAAAATTTTCTTCATAATTGAACCCTTATTTCTGTGCAAAACCTTTTGCCACAAGCCTGGCTTTGTGCTTGTCAAGTGAGCCATCTACTTTGTACTTGTTCTTGTAGACCCACTTACAACCAATTGGTTTGTTTCCCAAAGGAGGATCAACTAGCTTCCAAGTGTCATTATTTATCAAGGTATCATACTCATTTTGCATCGCTTCATTCCATTCAACATGAGAAACGAATTCTTTGAAGGAAGTTGGTTCATGATTTGTAGAAAAATTCAATTCATAGTTATAAGAAATATCCATATTAACAGGTGAATCATAATTATCTATGTCACCTTCATTTTTTCTAGTGGAACTTCTTGTTCCTATCTTTCAAACCTCATCGAGATGAACTTTTTCTAGTGTCTTTGTTAGCCATTTGGGGAAACATTCCTGAGATGGCCCAGGATACTCATTTGATTGAGTTGGAATTGAATCAAGATTCAATCTCTCAGTTCTATTAATCACATCGTTCAAGGTGTCATCTGTGGTTGGTTCTTCATGTGGGGGAGAGAGTGCTTCAGAAAATGATTCCACAGATTGATTCATTATGGGAATCCCCCCTTCAAGATGTGGAATTTGATTATCAAATTCTTGAAAATACTTTGCACGTGTGAATCTATCCAAATGATCAAGTTGCCGCTCAACAACATTGTCAGTCTTGGAAGATTCAAGGAATATGGCATCTCTTGTTATTACAAACTTTTTATTGACTTCATCATAGAGACAATATCCTTTGGAGGTATTGGAATACCCCAAGAAGATACAATTTAGACTTCTAGCACCAAGTTTATTCCTTTGTACCATGGGTATCAAAGCATAACAAGTGGAACCAAAGACCCTGAAATGATTTACCCAAGGAATATGGCCATGCCACATTTCATAAGGAGTTTTGCTTATAATTTAATTTGAAGGATACCTATTCTTTATGTATGCAACACATAGAACTGCATCAGCCCAAAACATCAATTTTACATTCTTAAAAAATGTCATGGAGCGAACCATATTTAAAATTGTCATGTTCATTCTTTCTGCTACACCGTTCTATTGGGGATTATAGGGCACAATTTTTTGATGATTTATCCCATGTTGATGAAGATAATTTTTGAAATTTGTTTGAAGTGTATTCTTTTCCATTATCAGTACACAAAGAGACAATATGAGTTTGTGCATCATTTTCAATCCATGCATGGAAATTGTTGAATGTTTGAAAATAATCATATTTGTTCTTCAATAAGTAAACCCAACAAATTCTGGTGAAATCATCAATAAATTTCATCATATATTTATTTCCATTTGCAAAAGAAATAGGCATAGGGCCACATTCTGAATTAATAAGCTCAAGTTTTCTATGTGCTTTGGAATGTGAATCATGAAATGGTTGTTTGCTATGATTTCCTAGAATACAAGCATCACATTTCTTAAGTTTCCTAGGAATTGTAGGCAGTCCATTAACACCATTTTTCTTCAACAATCAAAGGATGTCATAGTTTAAGTGTCCAAATATAGCATGCCATAAAAGACTTGATGGGAATGTACCTTCATCATGATATGAACTAAATGAAAAGTTTTGTGCATGAGCAGAGGAACCTTGTAGCTTCAAGAGTCTTCCTTCTTCTATTCCCTCCATGACAAGTGAGTGATATGATGATTTTCTGACCTCAACCTTGCCATAAAACATGTGAATGGAGTGTCCTTGTTGGCGGATATGGACCAAGGACAACAAGTTTCTCCTCAACTCAGGGAGGTATAGAACCTCATGTAGAAGATGATCTCGAAGACCAGGCAACTTAAGCTTGATTGTGCCAAGCCCTAATGGCTTGAGTTTGGATTTATCTGCGAAGTATATTGCTCCATCAACTTTATCAGTAAATTATTCAAAAAAAAACTTTTATAAATGTCATGTGACATGTTGCTCCTGAATCTAGCAACCAATCATTTCTCCAAGAAGTAAATTAAATATTAAACAACTCTTCAGTTACTCCATTGTTACAATGTGCTACAACATAATGAGCAGATTCAGGTGCTTTACCTTTGTCTCTGTCATGAATTTTACCTTTTTCTTGATTTATTTGTTGCTCAATTTTATCCCAACACAGCTTACATGTAGATGCATCATGTCAGTCTTTATTGCAGCATATGCAATGAAGATCATATTTTTCAGTTTGAGTTTGTCTACCCTCCCTTCCTCTGAAATTTCTTCTTCCTCTTCCTCTTTAGCCACCTCTTCCTCTAGAAGAATCTTGAGCATCACTCTTCTCTCTATGTGAAAATCATACAACCTCTTCAGAAGACAGAGGGGCTTTCATCTTTCCAAAAGCTTTCTCTCTTTCTACAAAATTTTTCTCAAGGGAATCAAAGGTGATTTTCACGAGGTTTCCACTTGCTTGCAATGACTCAAGATAATGTGAGTAAGTCAGATACAATGCCTTAAAATATGCTATGAGAGGTATATCAACTTCTACACTATTTTTCTTAATGTCATGCATGATAGATCTTACTTCTGAAGCTAAGGCAAGAGGGTCATCATTTTTCAATTGAAGATTGAACAAATTAATCATTAATTGAACAATTTCAAGTTCTGAATGTGATTCATAGAGTTATTTTAGCTTTCTCAAGGCTTCATAGGCATTTGAAAATGGTGTAATATGGAAACTCACCTCTTTATTTACAGAAGCTGAAATCAAGGCATAGGCCTTGCAGTTCTTGTTTTCCCAAATGGCGATCTCCTTGTTTGAAGTGGACTTTGCTAGTGGACGGTCTCCTTATCCTTCACAACTTCCTCTCCATAGCTCATTAAAAATGAGAGTGTGCTTGATTTTCCGAGAACATTCAGGATAGTTCTCCTTATTGGAGAGAACAACTCCTACAATAGATATGAGAGAATGCATTCTTTTGAAGAAAAAATTATTTGCTTTCACAGTAAAAACTCTTTTGCTGTCACGGTAAAAACTCAATTCTGGTTTAAATTTTGCAAATTTTTATTTTTTTTGTAAAAAAAAGTTGGGGAAAAACAGAGGTATTATCTAAGGGAGGTATTTTCTGGGGGAGGTGTTTTCTGGGGAATGTTTTTACCAGGGGAAGTATTTTCTGGGGGAGGTGTTTTCTGGGGAGGGTTTTTACCAGGGGAGGTGTTTACCAGGGCAGGGGGAGGAGTTTTCTGTGGGAGGCCAAACTGTGTAAAAATACAGAATAATATAAAGGCTGAATTGTAAAAAACACATAGAAAATCTGTGTGGGAGGGGAGGGGGATGGGGAGAGCGATGAGAGGGAGTGGGATTGGGGAGTGGACAAGCTGAAGGGAGGGTTTTTGTGGGAGGGATGGGGGATGGAACGGGGTTGTGGAGAGTTGCGAGGGAGGGGGTGAGTAGCGGAAGGCTGAGGGTCTGTGGGAGGGTGTGAGGGAGGGGTGGGGAGGGGTGTGAGGGAGGGGTGGGGAGCAGTCTGTGTGCAGGTGTGAGGGGGGTAGGGAGGGGTGTGAGGGAGGGCTGAGGGGTGTAAGGTGAGGGCCGAGGGGTGTGAGGTGAGCAAGGTGTGAGGGAGGACCGAGGGGTGTGAAGTGAGTGGGTTGTGAGGGAGGGTCGATGGGTGTGAGGTGAGGGCCGAGGGGTGTGCATGCGGGTGTGAGGGAGGGCTGAGGGGTGTGAGTTGAGGGCCGAGGGGTGTGAGGTGAGTGGGGTGTGAGGGAGGGCCGAGGGGTGTACGTGAGGGTGTAATTGTAAAAAAAATTATTTTCCACAGTAAAAATTAAATGTGGAGGGCTGAAATTGCACAGTGGTGCGTAGAGAAAAACGAGGCAGAATTTGCCAAAAAAAATGTAGAATTATTCCAAATTTGCAGAATGCCAGGAGTACTAAAAAAAATGAATGCACAATGACAGTCTAAAAAAAAATCAGAACATGAGGGAGTTACACCAAAGGCAGGAATGACAATGATGGGACTGGCTCTGATACCATGTCAGACTAGGAGGTAACTCCGCAAAAATGAAGATGCATAAGATGGAGATTGTGTGTGTAATTATACATGGAGGTGAGGCTATTGGGATTCACTTCCCACTATCTCTTGGCCTTCCTTATTTACTAAATTACAATAATATACAATCTCACCCAATCCCTTAGGATTAGGTTTCAACATGATGCGTTGATTTCATTTAATTTTTTGTCTCTTTTCCATGAGAAGCATTGTGTTGTATAGATCCCTGTTGATGTTTGATGTGGGATGTTGTTTTGTTCTTGATGTGATATGTAATTTCTATCATGGATTTGTGTTATTTTTGAGATCACTTTGCTGCCATGTTGGCGGGATACTCATTGTCACATGTATGTTTGATTGAGATCCCTTTGTTTCCATGTTGACGGGACACTCATAGTCATTATGTGTGAGTTATTGTCATACTGATAGGAGTCCTTTTTCTGAATGAGATATCCTATAGTGGAACATATTGTGGAGAGGTCCAACCACTCTTACATGAGGGAATTTTTCTTGTACGACAGAGAAAACACCATCCATGTACATCTTCACTCCTTACAACACTTAATGAAGTGGCCTACACCATCTTGACACCGAGGCCCGGAGACGTAATCCCTCCTGGATGAACATCATTATCAATATCATATGTTGCAAATGGTTGATATATTCCTCTTATTTAAAACATGCAGTTGTTCATTTATGTTCATTAACACTTTAATTAAATGCATTTCTAACACATCAACTAAAGTAAAGGTCTTAGTTAAGGGTATCAGGAATTTACCTGGATTAAGTGGTATTAGAGCAACTCTTCTTACTGATTGGATTGCAGGCATGAACCATTGAACATACGCTGAGCTGAGAAATGGAGAATGTAAAAGACATGTATGCTACTATGCTTAGGGTGTCCGAGAAAGCGGACATGCTTTACTAAGCTTATGAAAAACAAGAAACATAGAACGCTGAATTGAAGACACTCCTACAAGAAGAAAAGGAGAACAAACATTGATTGCAGCTTCAGTTTCAAGCCATGACAGAGGCATTGGAAGAATTGAAGTGCAACAATGAAATTTTTCAAGAAGATCATGATGCATTGAAGGCACTCCTACAGGAAGAGAAGGAGGAGAATCAGTGATTGCAGCTTCAACTACAAGCTGCGACAGAGGCCTTGGAGGAAGTGAAGTGCAACAAAGGCTTATAGATGCCTTCTTCACCTATGTCAAAATCGACAGCTGAGGTAAAGGGTGTTGATTTCTCTTCAGTTCCATCTTCACATGATCTCATTTCTATTGGAAGTGTGGAGATACACATTACATGAACCGACATGAAACTCCTCACCAAGATGGGGTACAAAGGAAGAGGACTTGAAGTTCATGGCAATGGCATAACTCAACCATTGGAGGTTGTGTAGAGACCTCACTATGTAGGTTTGGGGTACACTGAAGGAGGATGTTCGAAAGACATCAAAGGAAAATAAACGTTGCTGAACTCACTATGGAAGAGGATTGATGGGAACATTTTACCATCACCCCATAGTAGTGCATGTTGCAGTGAAAGAGCTGAGGCAAGCTCTCATCACCATGATCGCACCAGATACCACTACAGAAGGTATAATAAGTCTCGTTATTCCAGAGTGCATTTTGATTATAAGAATTTTGATAACCATGGCCATAAATCATAACATCGAAAAACATGTCATTTTTTTGGTTTACATAACCATGTGTTTTCTAAGTGTTGGAAAAGTATGGCAGCCCAAAGGAGGATGAGGCATGGAAAGCCTTCTCCACAATAGGGAAATAAATTGATTAAGTAGGTTTGGAGGAAAAAGACCTTTTGCACCCATTGCAACCAAAGTTCCCATCAAAGAGCCACGTGTTGCAGACTCCATCCAGAGCAGCACCTTAAAGACAAAGCGCCCATGCATGAACCAGTCGAAAGAGCTGATTGACAAGCGAATTCCCAACAAGGGAATGGCCCATTCACTTTGCTAAAGAGGGTATTTTCTAGATTGTTTTTCTAGATATGTTAGCTTGTCATGGCCATGTTTGTAAGTCATATGTTGCATTTTTAAAATTGATGATATTTTTTTTCCATCACTTTTTTAAGCAAGAATGATATTTTTTCCTTGTGTTATAAATTGTGTGATGCATTTCTTTCATGTAAAAGTGATGATGTTTTTTCCATCACTTCGAAATGCGACAATGATGTATTGTCTTGTAGTGATAGCTGGGGTGTGATTTCCATTTGATGTAAACTTGACCACTGAGTACACATTAGAAACTAGTGGCAAGTATGGAATTATTTGGGTCATAGTTGGTCAATTTGAGAATGTAATTCGTAGGATATTGTACTACAAGTTTGCAAGGGATGCAAGTATTAGTTCATCACTTAAGGACCTGAACGACAAAGGTGAAGGAGATGGAAGGGTGACCTTTTTTAGGGCACTTATGGTGTAAACATGGTACACAATAGTTGCAGCTCTTGTTGATGCTTTTGAAGGACCAAAAGCTGCTCAGTGGGGAGGATTGATCTAGGTGGCTCCAGAGACACACAGAGGACAAAGGCAACTTATGGAAGCTCAAAAATAATTTTTTTTAGATTTATCTCAAACTAGGTTCAAGTTGCAGATCTCATTTTCTTGATCTCAACGGTGTGAACGGTTCGTAAAACCGAGCTTGTATGCGAAAGTTAGAGGAAGTCAAAATTTTGGGTTGACTTGTTGACTTGGTAGGCTTAAGGAAGTCACAATCGACCTTTTCCGGCCACCAGATTCCGGCTAGCTTTGGCCAGATTCTAGGAAAATTTGTGGGACACTTGATTCGTCTCCTTCGACCTATTTTTGGAATTTTAAAAAATGGCCATTTATTAAAAAAAAAAATATTAAAATAAGGGCGGATCGTGACCCCTACCCTTACCCCTTCCTCATAATTGCATAATTTTTTCTATTAAAAAAGAGCCGGTGACCATGACCCCGCAGGACCCACACCATGTCATGACCACATATGTGGTGGGGTGGTCAACGGTCAACCTCGCCACCATAACCACCGTGCACATATATGAATATACACTGTGGGTGACAGGGCTTGAACCTGCCTGGCCGGAATGACCGGCCTGCCTCCTGCGCACCCACACCCACCACCATTCAACACACAATATAACGGAGCTTCCAACCATATAGTATTATATATATGCATATATATATATATATATATATATATATATATATATATATATATATATATATATATATATATATATATATATATATATATATATATATATATATATATATATATATATATATATATATATATATATAGCCGATGGGGAGTTGGGGCGGGCCACTCAATGCAGGCTCAACCCCCAAAATATTTATTTATTTGTTTCAAAAAATAAAACATGACTAATTATGGAGGGAGCGAGGTTTGACCACCCGACCTCCCTCCAACAAACCACAAAATTTACCAACGCGCCAACAAGCTTTGGTTGGTAATTATGCCCAACAACATTTACATAAAATTGTCTTTTCACCAGTAAGCATAGGCCAAGGAAGTAGTAGTGAGGGCACAAATTTCGAGGCAGAGGCCAAAATAGTGCAAATGCAAGCACACAATTTGAGACAGATTCATGTTTGGTGCCAAGGGAATCTTTTGATCTCATGGAGGTAAAATTTTCAGAATGTATTAAAATTTATATGCATTTTAATCATAATTTTGTAGGGAACATGATGGTGCATCTATATTTTCCATTTGAGCAGTGGTTTGGTAGATTCCCCGTGGAGGACAATTTTCAGGAAACTTGAGGGAATTTTTTAGATTCCTTGGCGGCGGAAATTTGCCGGTGTTAGAATGAGATCAAATTTATACTCATTCTTCTCAAAATTTTGTAAGGATCTCAATGGTTAGATCAGATTCTTGTTTTGAGTTGTAGATTTCCATATTCTTGGTGGAGCAACATCTTTGAGGAATCTAGGGGGAATCTAAAAGATTCCCTAAGGCCTAGATTTTCACTTTGTCAAAATTCAAAAATTTGACAATCAATTTTTCACTATCCGATGCCACAAATCTGATGGTGTATTCAGATTTTCCATCTGAGCTTTATATCTTTCAACCACTTTTGAAAGTGGAGTTACAGGTGTCAACATTCAGTGAGTGAGCAGTTGATTTTACACCTTTCGATGCCATGATTGCAATGGTGATTTCAGATCCAACAGTGGAGTATCTCATTCTTCATTTATATTTAATGTGAGGTATATGATGTGATGATTTCATGTACTTCTTTTTCTCTTTGCGACGAGATGCATTGTGTTGTATAGATCCCTGTTGATGTTTGATGTGGGATATTGTTTTTTTCTTGATGTGAGATGTACTTTCTATCATAGATTTGTATTATGTTTAAGATCCCTTTGCTGCCATGTTGGAAGGATACCCATTTTCACATGTATGTTTGATTGATATCCCTTTGTTTCCATGTTGGCAGGATACTCATATTCATTATGTGTGAGTTATTGTCATAATGATAGGAGTCCTTTTTGTGAATGAGAGTTCCTATAGTGTAACATCTCATGGAGTGGTCCAGCCACTCTTGTGTGAGGGAATTTTCCTTGTATGATAGAGAAAACACCATCCATGTACAACTTCACTCCTTACAACACTTCATGCAGTGGCCTACACCATATTGACACTGAGGCCTGCAGACATAGTCCCTCCTGGATGAACTCCATTATCAATATCGTATGTTGCTAATGCTTGTTATGTTCCTCTTCTTTATGACATGCAATTGTTCATTTATGTTCATTAACTCTTTAATTAAATGCAATTATAACAGATCAGCCGAAGTAAAGGTCTTGGTTAAGGCTATCAGGAATTTACCCGGATCATATACAACACTCAAGAAACACAAACAATGGGAGATATGGCTCATAGTTCTCCAAGAATATATACAATAGTGGATAGCAAGTAGGTTGACCACCAGGATTCCATAATATAAATTTAAAGTAAGTTATGCAATCAATTTATTTATGTTTTTATTGATCCTATATAAAATTTTAGTTATATGAGACCAATACTCATAGAGAAGTGTCAATTGGCTAATGAGGCACTCACAAAATTGTGGCTAGTTTAATTGGAAACAGGGACAAGGAGAACAGTTGAATATTGGGTAAGATATCTCCCACTTGAATTCAATGACATGCCAACCATTGAAAATATTAATTTGTTTCCCTACAATCGTATAACATACTGTTGGGTATGGAATGGATGTACATGCATCACACCAATGAAGATTAATTTGAAAAGGAAATTGAGTTCTTAGATGAGTGTGGGGAATGAAGGATGTTGCAGGGAAAGAGAGCTCATATCACTCATATTAGTTACAACCACGCAAGCTAAGAGAAGATACAGGAAGAGATGCATCCTATTTGTTGTGAAATTTCTAGTAGTGTTGAAGCTAAAAAAAACATTAAGGAGTGATAAAATGATGTTCTGTCAAAATATTCCATTTTGAAATAGTTCTAAGATGTATTTTATAAATATATACTTGGATTTCCTTATCATAATGAGGTGGATTATCTATTGAATTAATTCCAGGAGAAACTCCAGCATCCAAGGCCCCATATAGAATGAGCACTCCATAATTATTTGAATTGAAGTTATGACTCAAGGAGATGTTGGATAAGGGCTACATAAGGCCAAGTGTGTCTCCATGGGGACCACCATTTCTATTCGTGAAGGAAAAATATGGCACACTTAGGTTGTTCATTGACTATAAACATTTGAATAAGGTGATTATCAAGAATAGGTATCCATTACCTCGGATTGATGATCTATTCATTCGATTATGTGGAGCAACAATCTTCTCCAAGCTTGATCTAAGAGAAAGCTATCATTGGATGCACATTAAGGAAGAGGATATCCATAAAATAGAATTCATAACAAGGTATGAGCATTAGGAGCTTTTGGTAGTGCCATTTGGTCTTACTAATTCCCATGTAACTTTCATGTGCCTTATGAAAAATATATTTGCACCCTTACTTGGATATTTTTGTGTTGTCTAGGTAAATCCTCTCTGCAGACAGAGACAATCCCTCTAGCCCTAGAGTGGGTCTAGAAATGACAGGAACATACTAACATCTACCTTCCTAGATTGTAAAGGAAATTCAGAGTAAGGAAGACGACCTACCTTGTCCTGATGCTATGTTGTCGTCTTCCATTGAAACCTCTTGATCCGTCACTCTTCTCAAGCTCGATACATGATGTTGCCAATGTTCGATTACCTATATAGATAGTCAAGACAACATGACAAGCATAAAACCACAAAAAAACATAAAAACAATTACAACCTATCTAACTGATCAAGAAATGCTAGAAGTCTCATTATAAATGTAAACAAGAGTGGAAGATAAACATCATATGCATTTTATTATGATAAAGACAAGGGGAGTTTACAACTAAGCCTTGATGTTGAGGCTCTCCTTTGGCAGGTCTATATCCAAGAAAATTTTCCACACCCTTATGAACAAAGGTCCATGATCTCACTATGTTCTCAACACACACAAACAATCACACTCTGCACTATTCTCCCGAAGCTATGATTTCTTCTTATCTATGCTAACTTTTTCAGCTATCTGTTCAACTAACACATCAATGGAAGATGGCTATATTTATAGAGGAAAGGAGGAGGTTGGGATCCCTAAAATAGTGGAAGGGAGGACTCATCCCTTGGGATGTTTCCCCATAAGGTGGAAACAAGAGGCCAAAGGAGGAAGGTTGTGGTTATTCAGTCGACCCATTCCCTATGACTCATCCACGAAGTTGTTGTGATCGAAACTTCACCTCTATTTTAAAAAAAAATTCCATAAAAATATTGGCATGGGAAGCTCACTGAGACATAGTGCCAACTGTCATGGGCTCAGTGTTAATTTTCCTCATTGGTGCGAGGGAATAATGGGCTACCAGCGCCAAGGAAAAAAAAGGTGTTTTTACTGGTCTGCTCAGGAAATGGTCAACAAAGGGAATTTTTTCCTCATGGAAAGGGATGCAATGATGGTATTTGCAAGGCATGACACTTTTAATTAGTCACAGAAGTGACCCTCCAATGTGTGAGATGGGGATTGCAAGGATAGTGAAAAATTACTGTGTAACAGATGCCCCCTAAAGTATGAAGTTCGAACATGAGTGAGGGGTTAAATGCTTTACAAGTATGTGTAAGGAACCAGACGCTGATGTCAGGAAACTTGAAAATCAAGAATAGATACATATACATAACTGAAATATCTGTTGAAAATACATGAATCCATGGTATAGTCACAGTTATCCATCAAGAAAAGGATCATGTGAATGGATCCTCGGCATGGATGCAGCCACCTGAATGAAGGGATCATATGAAATAGATCCATGGCATAGGCACATCCATCCATCTAAGGAATCATGTATATAATCATGAATGACTCATCACTCATTGCAACCTAGACTTTTGTGATCGAAGCCCAGGGTCTTGCGCTCCGACACAACCCAATCAAAGTAAAAACTCCAACATGTGAATAGACGTGTTGAAGTTGAACATGCTAGAAAATCACTTGATTACCGGTCAATGATGTGAACTGTTAACAAGTGTGAGAGAAACCACCCATAATGTCAATGGCTCTGAAGTTACTACTAGTAAAATCCACGGAATGTGAATAGTGAGCTAAAGTAGAACACCCATGAAATCACCTGATCAAAGGCCAATGATGCGAACCTATCGTCGAATGCGAAGAACTTGCCATTAGGGCACACAAGCTCTAAGGTACCAGAAAGGAGTCTCTAGATCAAATTCTCGGATAATGAGCTGAAGTCGACAGGAAATGATCCGTCGAAGGAAGGTCATAATGAATCCCACATCATAGGCATGAAACAGAGAAGGTAATATGAGTGTGAATCAAGACTGAAATAGAGGATCAAGGAATGTACAAACTGGAGAAGGTTTTTCTCTTGAACATTTCGGCGACACAACTCTGGAATTTGGAAACATTTGACTCAAATATGATCAGAGGTCATGTTGACAATATTTTTAATTGAATGAGAGGTAAACGGATTTCCCAAACGCATGGAGTCAAAGTGACAGAGTGAAGATATCCCAACCCGACATGAAATGTAGACAAGTGTCATGTTCAAGAGTGACATACTGTCGACACAAATGATGAATAACTTCCATTTTCCCCCACCATTTATGGTGAGTACCTCTTTATTTTTACACAAGATTGAAGAGGATAGCATATGATTTTCATATAAGTTTTTCCTTTGGAAAAATCCAACCTAGTACATTTTACGAGCCCTAGGAAGGAGGAACTCGAGTAACGTCATAACGACAGAGTCTGATGTCATCAGTTTTAATGAGTCTGATAAAGGGAGAACTTGGCATCTTTTAATATTTACAGAGTTTGAAAAGACAACAAAAATAAAACTCCAGCAGTCCCTTTTCATAAATAGTCTCACAGATCTGAAAATTTAGAAAATTGTGTTTGAGAGAACCTCTTAGTCACGATCAACTAAGGTATTCCTTTTTTGTAAATAATATATCCTAGCCCAAAAAAGGGGTAAATGTATACTGGGTAGATATCGTTTTGCAACCAATTTAACGAGTTCAAAATGACAAGTGTCTCGGAAATATTTTTATTTTTAGAGAGTCAGTTCCGGTGATGGTGGAACTACTCAGAACAAGATAAAGGTCAAGAGGCTAGCTAACAAGACCACTCATCACAGCGGTTCCTCAGGAATGGGTAAAAAAACCAAGTGAAGGCATATGATCAGCCAAGCAGATAGTGACGGTGGAATGAGGAAACCAAGGCTCATCTGGCAAAAAAGACTGATAAAATGGAAATCACGAGAGGTAAAATGGAAATGGTTTTATTTTTACACAAGCTTGAAATCAGAGAACTCTGCTTGAATTTGGTTTCATTTTTACACAAGCTTGAAACAAAGATAAACAATGCATGAAACCGGTTTCATTTTTACACAAGCTTGAAACAGAAATAAACTATGCTTGAAAAAATTAAGCATGCCCCTAGCATGGTGACTCAATTCGAGGTACATGACCCCCAAGCTTTAGTCCACATGAAAGGAAGATGGAGTGAAGGTTCAAAATACAAGATCAGAGAAAGACTCGACTGGGATTTTACGAGATCTAAGCAAAGACTCAAATTGAACAGGAATTTGTTCCAATGTTTTAATGAGGTTGACACATTAAAAGAACCATCCTCATAAGCTAATTCATTTTTTAGCGAGGTTGATATAGAAGAAGACCTATCCTCAGAACACCTTGTTTCATTTTTTAAGGAGCTTGACACAAGAAACGAACTATGCTCTGACAAGCTTGTTTCATTTTTAAAGGAGCTTGACACAAGAAAACGAACTCTGCTCTAACGGGCTTGTTTCATTTTTTAAGGAGCTTGACACAAGAAAATGAAATCTGCTCCGAAGACCTCATCATGTTGAATAAGAATTCATGGATTCCAAGAGGTTCACATCTGATGAGAGAAAAACATCTTGGAAATCAGGACCCAATGCCCCTAGCACACGATGCACCACGCCACTATCACTGGATGCAGGCATGGGACAGGTACCCACATAATTAACCTATGGCAGGGAAGACACAACCGGCGGATAAATATCGGGAAAGGAATATGGTGGACCAGATGCCACGTTAGGACCAAAAAATGAAAGTTGATCAATGGTCACGATTTGACCTTTGTGTGGAAAAAAAAATCACACGAAAGAGGGAGGAGACAAGTGCACCCATGGCATAAGTATAATCGCGCCCCAAGAGTAAATTGAAATCCAAGGGGCCTAGAACAACCATCATGTCTATATAGACAGTTGCTCCTCCCAAAGTAACAGGAAAATTCTGAAGGATCCCTAATGGTTGACTGGTTCCTCTATTAAAAGCTAATAGATTCTACGTAACAGGCATAACTAGTGGAGAACCAAAATCTTGCCAAGTAGTTGAAGACAGAATACTAACAGACACTCCTTCATCTATAATAGTTCTGGGTATGACCAGATCAAAGGTTTTGACTGTTATCTTGAAAGGCACATAAGACAAAAGGCAGTATTTGGAAAATCGACTCGAATCAAAGGAAATTACCAAACTACTTAGGGGGGATACCATTGAACTGAGATGGTTGTCCCCTGGTGTTACTGGAGCAAGAGGAGCATCCTTCGCGATTTCCATCATGGGAGACACCCAAATTTTTTTGGAGGTAAATCCCCTCTATGGACAGAGGCGATCCCACTAGCCCTAGAGTGGGTCTAGCAACAATCGAAACACACAAAGCTATTGATTCCTAGTTACAAAAGATATAATCGTGATAGATCACTTACCGTATTTCCTTCAATGTTGTTGTTGAAGAAGAAATGGTGTTTCCGTTCCTAGCTAGACAGGTCATGATCCATGAGCTCACTGCATCTAGATACATGTACACATGCAAAGAAGAGAGACAACATGCAGCATAATATTTTACACTTTATAACTATCGATTAGTCAGAGAGGAATGAATGAAATTTAATTATATAATGGACAAACACAATCACGAAACCAATAACAGAGTCATGTATATTAAGATACGAGAGAACGATTACAACTGGTGCTCTTACTTCGTGATCTTCCTTCGATAGGATTCCAGCGTGACGTGTCTCACAAATCTCGTCAGGGATTTGAAAAAACTCTCTCTCTCAGAGGGTTCTCCTTACCTCTGCTCTTGATTGTCACTTAGCTATAATTTCCTTCCCAAAAGTTTAGCTAGCTAGCAAATGGAGAGGGCAGGCTTTTATAGAAGGAAAAGGAGAGGTTAGGATCCCTATAATCATGAGGGAGAGTCCTATCTCTTAGGAAGGTTCCATGAGAGGTGGAAAACCACTTCCTAATCAGGGAGATCTGGAGCCAAACAACCCAAACTCTTTTTGACGATCCCTTCTAAAGTTTTTATAATCAAAACTCCACCTTCTATTGTTAAAAAAAGTTCCTTAATAGGATTGGCGTGGGAAACACATAGGGACATAGTGCCAGCTGGTGCGCCCACTAGTGTATATTTTCCCCATTAGCGCAAGGGATGAAATGGCTGCTTGTGCCAATGCTAAAACATGTGTTTTTGGGGATTTTATGAGGAAATTTTCTTTAGGAGAATTCTTGCCTTTATGCAGAAGGATATCATCAAGGTGTTTTCAGGACTTTTTACTGTTCATAGGTCATGAGAATAGTCCTCCAATGTACGGGATGAGGGATTGCAGGGACGGTGACAAAATGCTATGTATTAGATGCCCCCTAAAGCATGGGTTCTGAGAGAGAGGGAGGGGTGAAATGCTTTATGAGAACACGTTAACACTACCGTTAGAAGACCTGCAAGTACAAATACAACTAATATCTCTGATACATGATATGTGGTATGGGCACAACCATCCATAATAAGGTGTACAAAATGAGATCCACGGTATCGACGCAGCCATCTAGCAAAATAAGGATCAACAAGTAGACTCAGGTATGGTCGCAGCCATCCAATCCAAAGATTCAAGTAATAAGTCATAATAATTCACAAAGAATCTGTAGCCTGGATTTCATCAGACAAAAATCTAGGGTCTTGTACTCCATCTCAACTCAAACAGAGTACAAGTTCGAGCATGTGAATATGTGAGCTGAATTCGAACATGCAAGAACATCATCTGATTACTAGCCAATGATGAAAACTATTAACAGACATAAGAGAAACCACCAATAATGACGATGGATCTCAAGGTACAAGAGGTACAATCCACAAAGTGTGAACAGTGATCTGGCATCAAACACCCACAAAATCATCCGATCGAAGGCCAATAATGAAAACCCTGCGTCGAATGCGAAGAACCTTCCATTGAGGCATGCAGGCTCCAAGGCACCTGAAGGGAGTCTCTAGATTAGCTTCTTGTATAATGAGCTGAAGTCGACAGGAAGTGACCTTGATCGAAGGTGGGAAATAATGTTTCCCACATCATCGACACGAGACAGAGGAACATGATGTTTGTGAATCAATACCAATAGAGAATCAGAGGGAGGTTGAAAACTGTAGAGGCCAAATTCCCTTGAACATATTAGCGGCACGACCCTGGATTTGGCAGTATTTGACATCAAGAGATCTAAGGTCATGGTGATGTGGCAAAGAGAAGATGAGCAGTCAAAAGAGATTACCCAAACCCATGGAAGCAAGCAGGTAACAAGATGAGATGTCCCCAACCTGATACAAATGCAGATAAGTGCCATGTTCAGGAGTGACATACTGCCGATAAGACTATGATTTGGGTTCCATTTCCCCCCACCATTTTTGGCGAGTACCCCAATTATTTTTGGAAACAAGCTTGAAGGGGATAGCATGTGCTTGCAATATAAGTTTGTCCTTCGAACAAATCCAACCTAGTACATTTTACGAGCCCTAGGAAGGAGAAACTCGAGTAACTTAGTTACGACAGAGTCCGATGTCATCAGTTTTTAATGAGTCTGACAAAGGAAGAACTCGACATCTTTTCATATTTAGAGAGTTTGAAAAGATAGTGGAAAAGAAAACTCCAGTAGTCTCTTTTCGTAGGTAGTCCCACAGATCCGAAATGGTAGAAAATTGTGTCTGAGAGAACCTCTTAGTCGCGATCGGCTAAGGTATTCCTTTTTCGTAAATAATCTATCCCAGCTCGAAAAAGGGGTAAATGTATACTGGGTAGATATCGTTTCACAACAGATTTAACGAGTTCAAAACGATAAGTTTCTCGACAATCTTTTCTATTTTAGAGAGTGAGAAAAGAGCTAAAAGGTGACTCCACCTGGAGGAATGAGTGGTGTAAAGGGTATAAACTGGTTCCGGTAATGGTGGAACTACTCAGAACAAGTAAAGTTGAAGAGGCTAGATAACAAGACCACTCATCGCATCGGTTCCTTATGATTGGGTAAAACAATCAAGTGAAGGTGTATGATTGGCCAAGCAGATGGGGATGATGGAATGAGAAAACCAAGGCTCATCTGACAAAACAGGCTAATAAAATGGAAATCACGAGAGGTAAAAAGGTAATGGTTTCATTTTTACACAAACTTGAAATCAGGAAACTTTGCTTGAAGTTGGTTTCATTTTTACACAAGCTTGAAACAAAGATAAACTATGCATGAAACTAGTTTCATTTTTCACAAGCTTGAAATGGAAATAAACTATGCTTGAAAAAATTAAGCATGACCCCAGCATGTTGACTCAATTCGAGGTACATGCCCCCCAAGCTTTAGTCCACATGAAAGGAAGATTCAGTGATGGTTCAAATTATGAGATTAAGGGAAAGACTCGACTAGGATTTTACAAGATCTAAACAAAGACTCGAATTGAATGGGAACATGTTTCATTGTTTTAACGAGGTTGACACATTAAAATAACTATCCTCATAAGAGCTTGTTTCATTTTTTAAGGAGCTTGACACAAGAAAATGAAATCTACCCCGACGACCTTGTTTCATTTTTTAAGGAGCTTGACACAAGAAAAAGAACTCTGCTATGATGACCTTTCATCATGATGAATAATAAGTCATGGCTTCTAAGAATTCCACACCAGATGGGAGAACAACATCTCAGAAATCAAGACCGAATTCCCCCAGCACCTGATGCACAACAACACTATCACTGAATGTGGGCATGGGACAGGTAGCCACATAATTAACTTGCGGTGGGGAAGATACAACAGGAAGATAAAGACCTAGAAGGGATGATGGTGGAACAGATTTCATGTTAGGACCAAATAATGAAAGTTGATCAATGGTCATGATTCGAACTTTGTGTGGAAAACACATCACATGAAAGAGGGAAGAGAAAATAGCACCCATGAAATAAGTATAGTCATGCCCTAAGAGTAAATTGAAATCCAAGGGGCCTGGAACAACCATCACGTCCATATGGACCATTTTCCCTCCCAAAACAACAGGCAAATTTGGAAGGATCCCTAATGGTTGACTGGTTCCTCAATTAAAAACCAATAGATTCTGCGTAACAGGCATAGGCGGTGGAGAACCAAAAGCCTTCCAAGTAGTGGAAGACAGAATACTAACAGACAAGCCTTCATCTATAATGGTGCTGGCTATGAGCAGATCAAAGGTCTGTACTGTTATCTAAAAAACAACATAAGATGGAAGGCGATATCCTACAAATCGACTCCAATCGAAGGAAGCGACCAAACTACTTGGAGTGGGTACCATCAGACTGAGATGGTTTTCCCTCGGTGTTACCGGAGCAAGAGGAGCATCTTCCTCAATCTCCATCTCAGGATTAGGGGGAGAAACTTCTTGAACTACAGGGACAGAAGAAACTTTCTCCAAGTCCGAAGAATTTGAAGATACAAGAAGAAACTGAGGGGGATGAGATCCACTCTCAATGAAAAATACTTGATGAACCATAGACGAGATCAAGTCGACCGATGCCACGTCCATTTATTGGTCGAAAACGGATTCCTGAATTTGAATTTTCGGGGGAGCGGGATTGACCAAGGATGAATCTTGACCAATCATTGAATAAACTAGTGGAGGGCTCGAAGAAAGCTTCTAGTGATCAGCCGAAAGGCAGGGTGCAAAAACAGTAGGATTTTCCAACACTCTCTTGGCTTCATCCATGTATGGAAAAAGGTGAATGGGATGATGCCCTTAACACAACTTACAGAGATTGGTAACCTTACCCTGTTTTTATGAGTCTTATCAGAGCTAGTAAAAGATGTGCTAGCAATATGACTTCTAGAAGCCAAAGGCAATGGCGGGTGGCCATCAGACCATGCTTCAAGTACCTTGGGAATACCAGGGCAGTCTCGAAGAAAATGGTTACCTTTGTAGAGCATGCAAGGGAATTTGAATTTCCCTGGAAGCGTGGATGGTTCCACAAGGGGAAGCTTCTTAGGAAAAATAGCTACAGTATTAGCTTCTCGCTTATCTAACTTCTTCTTCTTTGTCTTCTTCTTCTTCTTCTTCTTAGCCACCTGGTTACTAGAATCCATACTTCCACCAGGCGAAGTAGAAGAGGAGGATGAAGAAATAGGGGAAGAAAGGGAGAGGTCCACCTTAGAAGCAACATGATGTTGTTCAGGTGGAGGAGATGGCTGTACGGTGGACAGAACACTCAGGACCACCGAGGTCGAAAATAACCATACAGGTAATCCAATAGTTAACGTAGGAAGAGACAACGTTGCCATATAAGGAGCACCAACATTCCCAAAAGCAGGAAAAGGGCTAGGATTCCCTTCGGAGGGGATTCCTTGGTTGGTAAACTTCGGGAATGTTGCCATTAGAAACAAAGATAAAACAATATTAAGGAAACTAAATTTAACCAGGAATATTTTGTGGGTAGTTAATTTTAAGACACTAAAACCAAAATCTACCATTTCATCTTTTAAGAGTCAAGAAACAGGCAAAAGGTGACTCTATCACTTTCAAGTTGAAACGAGCATGAAAGGACAAGTGCTGGATGATATTTTCAAATTTATGGAGTCAGTAAATATTGAAAATGACTGCTCAGGTACTCTAGGTAGAAGATTGTACCAAGTTCCCGTGAATTTCCATATACACCTTGGTCATAAAATGAAAGAGATATCAACTAAGGACTTGATGTACGTGCAGGTAGTCTCCCCGAATGTTGTGTTTGGTGTATAATGGTTACAAGGTGGCAGACTCGGCTTCCTATGGATAAAAGAATTGCAACCTAGAGGGGTCTCCCTTTATATACTCGACGGTATGGGGAGCACAAGTCCGTACTAGTGCTATCTGAAGCCAGATGGCGAGCGACAACTACTAGGTTTAAAGACATCGGAACACATCTCTAACTTAAAACACTAAATTTTTCGTTAAGTTTCAATGTTTCCTTAGGTTCATTGAGTAAATTTTAAATTTAATCTTGAATTATGTCTCAGTTTCAAGGCCCTACCACTGTCATCTAAATCTCCTATATGTAGCTATATGAGAAAATAAATATTTGAATTTGATGAATGTTATCTAGTTAAGGGAAGAGTCTCAAACAATGATGCAACAAAAAACAACACTGCAAATGAAATTTTTCCAAACTAGATGACTTTCACTATCCAAAAGTAATCTAAAACATTTAAAGATGCGAATTATGAAATCTAATCTATGCAAAATCCTCTTTTTTGAAAACTATGCAATTGTAATCTATGCACAATTTCCTTTTTCTTTGAAAGAACAAGAATTCACTCAAGGCATTTTTCGATGAAATGAGAATCTACTTAATGCATGATTTAAATGAAAGAGAATGCACTCAATGTGGTTTTTAGCTTTCAGTCATTAAGAAATGTAATCTAAATTCAATGATAAATCTCAAAAAATACTTTTCAATGCAACGTGATCTAATGCATTCTAACGAAAAGAAAACTCTAATACGAAAACTAAATGAATGCAAATTTTCTTAGTGAAGGATGAATGCAAAAGAGATGTAAACAAACACTAAGAATGCAATCATTGTTTTAAACACTTTGTAATGAAATTCCTCAAAAGGCTACAAGACATATGAGGTCAAGCACAAAAAGGACTTCCAAAGCGTGAGATCAAAACAAGGCATTCATTCCCTTTTACATCAAGCAATCAAAGAAAGAAGACTTTTCAACTGAACAAAGAGAAATGTAATTTATGCTCATAATTGAAAAAGTATATGGGAGAATGAGTAAATCATACAGAGAAAAATATCAGGAGGGAAAGACACACTGGTGAAGGATTTAGGGAAAAAACCTCAAATTTTCATATACCTTGAAATTGGCACTACTTTGGTGGGTGAAACTAGCGCCAAATGGCGCAACTTGCTCATTGACAACTAGCACTAATTTCGGCGTGACTGTCAGAAAAATAAAAGCGCCAATGCCTGAACAGGAAAAACAAATAATTTATCCCAACCAAGACCAGACTCACCACTTCAAGCGAAAACTAAAAGATCGTAATTTATGAAAAACATAGGAACAAACAGGGAAATGGTCGTTTGACTAAATCTGTCAAATGACTAAGACCTCAAAGAGTGAAAAAATCAAAGGAAACTCCTTAGTGGAGTCGCCAATTTGTTGTCCAGGTAAATCCTCTCTGCAGACAGAGATGATCCCTCTAGCCCTAGAGTGGGTCTAGCAACTACGAGAACATACTAATATTTACCTTCCTAGATTGTAAAGGAAATTCAGAGCAAGGAAGATGACCTGCCTTGTCTTGATGCTATGTTGTCATCTTCCGTTGAAACACTTTGATCCGTCACTCTTCTCAAGCTTGATACACGCTATTTCCAACGTTCAATTACCTATACAGACAGTCAAGAAAACATGAAAAGCATAAAACCATGACAAACATAAAAAAAATTACAACCTATCTAACAGATCAAGGAATGCTAGAAATCTCATTATAAATGTAAACAAGAGTGGAAGATAAACATCAGATGCATTTTATTATGATAAAGACAAGGGGAGTTTACAACCAAACCTTGATGTTGAGGCTCTCCTTCGGTAGGTCTGTATCCAAGCACGTTTTCCACACCCTCATGAACAAAGGTCCAAGATCTCACTACGTTCTCAACACACACAAACAATCACACTCTGCACTATTCTCCCGAAGCTATGATTGCTTCCTTTCTATGCTAACGTTTTTAGCTATCTGTTCAACTAGAACATGTTCAACTAGCACATCAATGGAAGATGGATATATTTATATAGGAGAGGAGGAGGTTGGGATCCCTACAATAGTGGAAGGGAGGCCTTATCCCTTGGGAGGTTTCCCCATAAGGTGGAAACAAGGCCAAAGGAGGAAGGTCGTGGTTATTCAGTCGAACCACTCCCTATGACTCATCCACAAAGTTGTTGTGATTGAAACTTCGCCTCTGTTTTTAAAAAACTTTCCATAAACATATTGGCGTGGGCAGCTCACTGGGACAGAGCACCAACTAGCGTGGGCTCAGTGTTAATTTTCCTCATTGGCGCGAGGGCATAATAGGCTACTAGCGCCAAGGAAAAAACAGGTGTTTTTATAAGTCTGCTCTGGAAATGTTCAATAGAGGGAATGTTGTCCTCATGGAAAGGGATGCAATGATGGTATTTTCAAGGCATGATACTTCTAATTAGTCACAGAAATGACCCTCCAATGTGCGAGATGGGGATTTTAGGGACAATGACAAATTATTGTGTAACAATTTGTAGTGGTTTCTTTTTATGAAATTATGGTCTATTCATAGAACAAGGAGGATAATTAGGAGCATTTGGTTGTAGTACTACAATTTATAAGAGAACACAAGATTTATGAAAATCTCAATAAGTGTGATTTCTTTCAATCACATATCCATTATTTGTAAGGGATAAATGTTGACGGTGATGGAACCCGCCAACATGTAAGGGTGTCTCCCTGATGTGAAGTCCCAATTAGAATTCACACCATTTCATGTAGGAGCCATTATGGAAATAAGGCCCAGTTTCCATTTTTCCTAGAGATTTTCCTTCGATGAAATATTTAGCACAAGAGAGTAATGTGCATGTAATTTTGAGTGAACAAGTGAGTATGCCTTATGGAATGTTCAGTTGTAGAATGTGTCAAGGTTATTTCACCAGACAAAAATTGAAGTGAGCCTTTAAGAAAGAGTAATAGTACTAATCTAATAAATACACATGAGCATATATATGAATCATTAATCAAATAGTGAAATAGTTAACATAGAAGTAACAATCATTAAAACAAGTACACCACACATTTAATATGATAAGCACCAAAACTATCGAAATAGTCCAATTTGATTGTTTAATATTTCTGTGGAGGGTATATTGAGAATGTTTAATGTTTGGAACTAATTCCACAGTAGTCATTTATGATTCGATGTTTCAAGTCTATAACAAGACTCATCATCATGACAAATACCTACAGAGGAGAGAGAGAGAAATGCAGGAGATTAATATAAACATGGAAGGATATGAAATATGAAATAGTCGACTAGCTAATAAATTTTATTTAAGGAGAATTAATAAATTATCATAAATTTTATTAGATTCATTAATAGTGTTAATTATTATTATTTATAATTAATAATAATAAAATGAATAGTTAAAATTAAAGGTATTTTTCTTATTATTATTATTAGTATTAAGCACTTCATTACTACTAATAATAAAGTTAGTTAATCATAATAATAACGATAATAATAATTATAATTATTAATCTTATTATCATTTATTTGTTATTATTAAAGGGGAATTAATAAATTATAAATTTATATTATATTCCTTATTACTTTTAACTGTTATTAACGCTAATTAATAATACTATCGTTAAATTTCTTTAGTACAAATGAAATTAACATATATTGTAAACATTCAAATAATAGCCTTACAACATTTATGACATACACGTGAAAGTGTTATGAAACCAGCTCACAAAATAGAAGATTAAAAGATAGATCAATGCCTTAGAAATCAGCCTCTTCGAGGGGGAAACCTCCTTCATATTACATAAATGAAAAATTCTTGGATGACACAAATGAAAAAACCTCCTTTCTATATATAGGAGTCCATGGGGTCACAACATAATCCTAGCCAACCTAACAATAATAATGTAAGGGCATAGCTATAACAATAGTGGGCTATTATGGGGAACGATAATAAAAATATGGGGACTACAGGGTACAACAAGAACAATAAGGTGGCTACACTAACAAAAATAAGGGACTACACTGGTAATATAGTTCCCTAACATGCCCCTCTCCTTCAAAAAAGTGTTTTCCTCAATGCTTGAGTAGTTCTGGATCCTTATGTATAAAATTCTCATCCTCCCATGTGGAATCTTTAACGGGTAAGTTCTTCCAGTTGATGAGATACTTTGAAATTGATCGATTTCATAGCTGTCGAGTTCTTGTTTATGTGACTTCTTCAGCTTCAAATATGATTTTTCCTTCCTCATCAAGTTCTGGGAATATTATTTGAATGAGAAGTTTGTCACCTATAACCTTCTTTAAGCATGAAACATGGAAAATTGGGTGCACTAGGGAAGATGCATGAAGCTCCAATTTGTATGTGATAGTACCAATCTTTTGAAACACCTTGTAAGGACCATATTGCATTGGAAATAATTTATTATCATTCCTAGCTTGCTTTAGGGACATTTGTTTGTATGGTTTTGGCCGTAAAAATACTAGTTACCTACATCAATACTTCTCTCGCTATGATGTTGATCTACCTATTATTTCATTTGATTATGTGCCAAATTTAGGTTATCCTTTAAGAGTTGGAGGACTTGTTCTTGATGCTCGATGTGAACTTCTACTGCTTGAACCTTAGAATTTTATCTTAAAGATGATGTGATGGACAACAGATGATATCCATAAAGTACCATAAATGGTGTTGACTGGATAAATCAATCTTGCGGACACGATCAATCTCCTTAGTACCAAAAGGTAATCTAGCAACAAACAGCCAAAAAAACCTATATTTCTCTAGACATATACGATTTACAAAATAATACTATAAAGGTGTTAAGGTCTTACCATAGATCCAATGCTTGTTCGAAGTAGTTGTCCTTCGGTCACTTGAAGGAGTTATCTTTATAGACCTACAGTCACAAACAAGAAAACATTAAATAAAAACTGTATAGTAAATATTATAAATCATGCATGTCATGGTGATCAAGGAATCCATGAAATAAACAGTTAATTAAAAACTTATTGAGAAAAATGAATTCATTTGTATTAACTTTGAATAAATAAAACCTTACAACCTTAGCGTTGATGTTGAACAGGCCTTCCCAAGGTCTGAAGCAGGAATCTCCTCTACTCTAACAAACCTTGCACTCTTCCAACCGAGATAGATAGAGGTATGTGATCTTTCCTCACAAAATCTTAGTTAAATGAGTCTGAATCCCAACAACACTTTACCTCAAACACTTCTAAATCTTGAACTCCCCTTGAGGCTACCCAAGGCCTCTTTTTATAATGCAAAAGAGGAGGTTTCAGTTCCAACTATGAAGGGATAGAATCCTCCTTCAAAGGGATAAGCTCCTCACATCGAGGGGTTAGCTCCTTAAGGCAAGGGATACATGAACCTCAAAAGAGCGGTTTAGCCACCGCAAGATTCTTTCTAGAGGCTTTTAGAAATTACTGAAAGTGAGCTTTTATAGTTTACTTGCGCCTTTTTAATCTTTTACAGGGGTCCGCACCCTTAACACAGAGAAAGTGCATTCAGGTATGCAGGAGTCATGAGCATTAGGTGCGGGACCACAGGAAAGACAAAGAGAAAGTGTGATAAGAGAGTTTTAGAGACTTTTGAGAGCTTTTCTCTTATTTTACAGGCTTGACATGAGGATCTGATGTGTTAGACTTGCAAAGGAGGAAGTATGAGTGATAATGAGCTCATACAGATAACAGAATGTCGAGATGAAAATTGTTAGTGGAACAGATTGCCCCCTAAAGTGCAAAGTTTTTAATAGATGAGGATAGAGTCTATCATGTATGAAGAGTGAAGTACTTTATCATTTCAAGGATCATCCTGTGGACACCCCAGTTGGAACCTGTAAAAAAATTCAATGCAAAAAATATATATGTAAACATATCATCGCTGAGGTAGGCATTCCCATATTGAGTGTTAGTGTTAGCCTTTGCAGCCTTCCTCCAGTGATCAAACATGCTCTTACAAGGTGATTTTAAGGTGTCAAGGTCAATTTTGTCATTTCAGAGAGTCTTCAAGTAAAATTTGGTCACTAGGTATTAGGTATAGGGTTTGCTAATACTCCTATAAAAGTTGTCCAAATGTCGGTCCATGTAACCATTAAGCTAAGTGTACCATCATTTAGAGGGTTTTCATCATCATGTCAAGTTCCAAAGGGTCATTTTACACCTTGTTCATGCTTCAATTGTGCCTAGATAAGGTTCATTTCCCTCTCCTAGGGTTTTGAAGGTAATTTCTCTTGGATGGTCAACTCATCAGCAAAATTTGTATCCTGATGTCCATATACCTTTCCCTATCCTTAATGTACCTTATTAATCACTTCCCATCACTGAGATCCCCCAAATTCCTGATTTTCGCACAAACCCTAGTTTCTTGCTACAACTTGGCAATTTTCTAGGCTAGGCCTGCGTTTTGCCCTTTTGGACCCCTTCCCATGAATCAATCTCTAAAATTACACTTTCCCCTACTTCCTAACATCCCTCCCTACTTCCCAAAATTTTCTCAAGAATTTATAAGCCCCTTATCCCCTTCATTTCGCTTCATTTCGACAAATCCCTTGTTCCACACATCGGGATAGGTTTCACTAAAATGATGTTTATGAGCAATAAAAGATGAATTTGGGAAAACTGAGAGATTTTTTTGTTCAGCATAGGACAAGGAATAAAAACCTCCTTCACATTTTACACATATTTCACGGTTTTAGAGAAATGTCAAAAATACAGTCGCCTCAAGAGAATTGATGCACCTCTGCAGTGACCTTGTGAAAATAATGATTTCTCCTAGCTTGGTTGGAAAAATGAATTTATTGATGATTCAACTGATAACTAAACAAAAATATATTTCCAATGAGCTATCATGAGATCAATTTGGAGTTGAGGAAGAGCTTCAAACGTTGACTGCAACAACACTCTTCCTTGAGGCAGCCTCATTCTTCTCATTTTGACCAGTCTTGGGAGATTTGTTTTTTGACAAGGAAAATGAACTCCAAATTGAAAAATTCCAATTGGGTTGGAAGTTAGACTCAATAATATTTCCAACGAGCTATCTCGCACCCAATTTGGACACCGGAAAGGCCTCCAAAAGCCTCCTGCAAAAGGGCGCTACGTGTTGGGTTTATGGCACGATGCATTGGGTTGGTGTGCGGCGCATTGGGTGAAGGTCGCGGTGCATATAAAGTGCGCGGCGCATTGGGTGAAGGTCGCGGTGCATATAAAGTGCGTGGTGCATATATCCATTTTGAATAGTGTATTTTTTTTCTTGCACGATGCATATAAAGTGCGTGGAACACTAGGTTGTGCGCGCAGCGCACAGGGCCGGAACACCAAATTTTTGCCTCTGCTCCACAAAAATTCAAATTAACTCAATCTTTTATGTTTGAAGTAAGTTTGTGCGACTTTTTCATTGCTATTAACCCATGATTGGTGTGGCTGGAGATTGGATATGAGAGTTGAATGTCAAAAGCTAAACGCTATCATTTTGATTGGAGAGTTGCTCCTAGGGTTTTGTGTTGAAACTTTAAAATAGTTTTGTGCCACTCCCCACCTTGTTTGCCCATCTCCCATGATCGCATTACTACAGTATTTTCCCTCCTATCCCAAGTCACTAATTCCTAAGTCCCACTATCCCTATCCCTAAAACTACTTCGTTTCCTATCACTCTCCCTTTCCCATTTCATTTGTGAAAAATTCACAAACCCCAAGTTCCCAAATAGTCAAATGAATGTCCCTTATCCCTACATTATCAAATATCACTTGATTAAACCCAATTATCCTCGCTTCCCTCTTTCCCGCAGTCCCATATTGACTTTGACACATTTGGAAATCAAGACAAAGACACCAAACTCCTCATATTCACCTCAGGCAACATAGATGAAGAAGGCATCGAGGCAGCGTAAAAGGCATGATAGGCTCCAAATATTGGCCGAAGCTTCTTTCGCTGAGCATGGTACTTGATGAGGGACCTTTAGTCCAAATTTCAAGGAATTTGGAGAAAATTTTTTCATTTTTGAATTTTTTGGTCACAAAATAGGTTTTTCTGCCCGACGCGTAGCGCCACTTGGCGCGCGCATACGATTGGAACATCCTCTAGAGGAAAACTTGGTATTTCTGGATTTTTTATGAAAATTTATGCATGCTCAAGAATGTCCAAAGAATTTCATCAAGTTCTGGGTTGCCTAAAGGGTCAAAAACACCTTGAAAATGGCCTTTCTGCCACTTTTTGCACCCACAGGAAGCCGTGTTGGGATATTGAACTTTTGGAGGGGCAAATGGGCACCAAATCCAGAAATTCCAATTGGGTTGAAAATTAGATAGACAGGGATTTCCAAGAAGCTATCATGAGCTCAATTTTGACTTCAAGAAGGGCCTCAAAATCAGCTCCAAATTTGTGCTATGCATTGAGATTTTGGGCACGACGCATAGAGGATTTTGGCCTATTTTTCACTCCACAGCTTAGAATTTCGCCTAGTTTTAGCCAGTTTCACTTTTTCATGTAACTATTGATGTACCTTGATGTAATTTCATGATCATGATGTAATTTTGGCATATTTTTACTTGTTCTAGAAGATTCATTCACTAATAGGTGAAATGTGAGTGAATGGATCAGTTTCCTAGCATATAGAGGCAAGTTGTTTCATGGCCTATTTTCTAGTTCCTAGTTTAGATATGGTTGAAACAGCTCCTAGAATGATGAGCTCGACCCCTAGAGGCATGGGAATGGGTTAGGCTTGTCTATATGATGTATTTTCTCAGTCATTTTTAGGGTTGGACATTTGGGATTGCATAGCACTTCATTGTACATTCATTCTGCAATTTTGGCAAAGGAATAGACCAGGGTTTGCAGCCCTCTTTTGGATCCTTGTGGCTCTGTGTTTTTATGGTGTTTTACTCTATGTAACTGTAATTTCACTGATGTTTATGTGTACCATTTTCATTCTTCTTTCTTCTTAAACTGAACAAACAAGTTATAAAGGTAGAATTCATTGGTTGCTTTGCTCTGCCTTCATCTTTGTTTAGTTTTTCATGTTTTGATCTGTTTGAGGAGGACTCTTGAGACCCTCTTGCCCTCTTCAACTCCTCACCGGTCTGATCCATCCATCCACTCAAGCTAAAGCATCAAAACTATTGCCTACCTTTCCCTAATCAGAACTCTGCAAAAACTAGGCCTAATCCCCGCACCGAAAACTACCTTTCCCTTGATCCAACAAAAAACCCCAAAAACATAATCAAAATCCTTCACTTATATACCTAGCCTAAAATTAGCTTTAATTTCAGTCATCTCAAGCCCTATTGATTACTTTTCGATGAGATTGACCCAGATAGAGCCCTCTCCTGTTCTGGTAGGGCTAGCTACTAGACTGAGCGTGGTTTGATGTTACCCTGAACTCTGCCTTTTTTAGCCTGAGGTAGATTTAGGCAATAACATAGTGGCGACCATACTGGGGACGAAAATGGTTTTCTTTTTGGGGTTATTTATTTTATAAGCTACAGACAGAGCCTGAAGTTATGTCAGGAAGCCTTCGAAACGCTCTTGCTTTGCATTAGCGGAAGTAGATAAACGATGCTTTAGTCAATCTTCGGTCTAGCTTGTAAACGTAACATCTAACTTGTAAGTTTCCCCAGTATATGTATCAAGTTAGATCTGATGGTTGATGGTGGACAACGATCAAACATAAGAAGGCTGAAATCTTTCACCTGGTGACTCCAACTCAATGTAGAGACTCCATTGGAGGACTAACTCTTTCTCTGCGAAAATGGAAGGATCTTACACAAAGTTCAGGTATCCAAAATGGAATGGTATCAGGATCTAGTCCGCTTTCTTGTAAACTATTTCTTTGTTGTTCTTGAAGTTATCCTGAAATTTTTTCAGAATTTGTTGTATGATAAAGGTGATCAAAATCTTCACCCGACCTATTCAAAAAGTGTAAATACTAAGTTTCCCTTTGATCCTGGCCTCCTTACTTTTCCCACATCTTATGATGACTCTCTTCAGAGTGATGAGCCTAAAGAAAACAAGACTGATCATGTAGCTCTTGTATATACTCCTACACCTTATATAGTCCCAGATAGGTATAAACCTCTTGTTTTACCTTCTGTTCTTCATGCTTTCTCTAAAAATTATGACCTATATCTACCAATAATTGACGGTGAATGTAACAATGTCAACGCTGAGCAACATGTGCAGAATGCTGAGACTTTTCTAGACCTTTTTGAAGTTGTTGAAGAGGATGTTAGTATTAGGCTTTTTTCTCTTTCTTTGCAAGCCAAATTCAAGAGTTGGTTCAAAGCCCTGCCTGATGCGAGCATCTCAGATTTCCAGCAGTTCGTCGAATTTTTCCTCGACCGGTGGGTGATAAAACAGAACCTTTTCTTGATTATAGAAGAGTATAACCAGCTGAAAATACTGCCAGGGGAAACAGTACAACAATTTTCTGCAAGATTTAACCAAGTATATTTTTCGATGCCAGCTGATATAAGACCTTCTCCTAGATCTGCTCTCTTGCACTACCCGGGCACCTTTGATCTGGAAATGGAGTTTCAGCTGAGAGAAATGAATATTTCAACACTTGTAGAGATGCAGAACAATGCAGTAAATGTAGAGGCTCATTTTCTGATCCGAAGGGCAAGGTTGAAGGAAGAAGAGATGAAAAACATAGATCCAAAGAAATCTACATCTCTAGAGGTAAAGCTTGACATGTTGGTAAGTGCAGTAGAAGAGATGATGCAAAATAACACCACAAGGAATGAGTATAATGTTCAAGCCCATGACTTGCTGATTGAAGAAGAACAAGTGGCTGATCCAAAACATTTTCTTTCTTATCCCAGTTGTCATAGTGATTGTTTTATAGATCATCTTGGAGAAGAGAAAGCTGTTGATATGACATGTATGCTTGATGATGTGTTGTATACTGATGATTTGCCTCAGTTTGATCAGTATGATGATGATTATGTTCTCCAAACAGAAGCTAATCTTGCAGACAAAACATCAGCTAGTTTGTGGAAGGAAGAAGTTCACTTTCAGCAGCTTGAATACAATGATCAACCGATGCATATCAGCTATGACAATGATGAGGAAAGTGTAGCAAATTTTTAAGTAAGTGAAGGATCTTTGCCTTTTGTTTTGATTCATTTCAGTTCATCAGAGACAACTTTCATACAATCAGAAATCAAATGTCAACAAGTCTTGATCTGGACCATCTTGAGGAAACTTTGTTCAAGACTTCCCATATTCAGATTTGCAGTCCCCGAAAGCCATTGATTGTCAAGTTGCAGAGGAAGACATGGAAGATGGCACACATGATCAAATGCTACAAGGTGACTCCATACCATTTTGTTTTGAATCATTCCAGTTTTTGAAGGGTAAATGGCATAGTAAATCTTCAAATGAGCAACCTGTAGGAAATCAAAAATCTCTCAGTTTTAATGTGAAAGATGAGACAGATAGCGAAATTATTGTGCAAGTTGTTAATGAGAAATCTTCCCTTGAAACGACTGATGAAATAATTTCGGATACAAAATTCTCCCTAGCACCAGATTTGCAGCCACCAAACGAAATTGAAGGTCAGATTACAGATGAAGGCGTGGAAGCCGAAATACATGATTTAATGATGCAAGCGGATTCTGTACCCTTTTTTTTCTAAGAATTTTAGTTTATAAAGCAGAATCTTCGTAATATATCTAAAGAAAAAGATGAACGACCAGTAAGATGTCATACAGTTTCAATGGATACATCACAGCAGTCTTCTCAATTTTTTGATGATCCTATTGCTCGTGTGTTGGATGATGTTTGCTGTAAAAGTTCTTCTTCATTGGCTAACCATGTGACAGAAAAGAATGTTGATAATAATATTATTCAAAAGTCACCTTTATTGATAATCTCATATGACTGCAAAACTTGGTATAAGCTCTATAATGAACAATCTGTTAAACAAGACAATGAAGGAGACTTTTGTTCTGTTTGGAATCAACAATAGAGTTTGGTTATTCACAAAATTCAGGATCCTTTTGACAGCCTGCTGCTATCACCAAAGAAAGAGAGCACATATGTGAGGAAAATATTAATATCCAACTATGAATATTACCTGGATTAGAGCAGTAATGTGTTAATGGAAATCAATAGCTATGTTTATGAAGATCCTTTCGCAGTATTCTTGAAGTCATCCAGTCAATTCATGCTTTGCAATTTTATCAGCAGTCAACTTGATTCCAAGTTTCCATGGGAGTTTCCTTTCGATTCTTCCCTTTTCCTGTGCATCAGAAATCATTTGGGAAGAAATCAAATAGCAGCCAGGATGCTTACATGGTTGCATTGGCTGTTCCATTTCACTTGATCGGGTGGTGAAAAGAACGATTAGAGTAGGTTTGATGAATAAGATCAATTATGAGCATCTTTCCAGTTTGTCAGTTATGTTTTAGTCATGTTTGGTTTTATTATGGTTTTTAGTTTAGTCTTGAGTCAGATTCAGTCTGCATAATGTCAGTTTTTCGTGTTTTGACTCCATTGCCCAATGGGTGAAGGCACTGTCTGCTTTCCAAAGATCTGTAGTTCTTGGCACCTCTAAGGAGCTACCATCCCCATTGGAGCCAATGTTAGTTTCAGCCTTTGCAGCCTTCCTCTAGTGATCAAACATGCTCTTACAAGGTGATTTTAAGGTTTCAAGGTCAAATTTTTTCATTTCAGAGAGTCTTCAAGTAAAATTTGGTCACTAGGTATTAGGTCTAGGGTTTGCTAATACTCTTATCAAAGTTGTCCTAATGTCGGTCCATGTCACAATTCAGCTGAGTGTACCATCATTTAGAGGGTTTTCATCATCATGTCAAGTTCCAAAGGGTCATTTTACACCTTGTTCATGCTTCAGTTGTGCCTAGGTAAGGTTCATTTCCCTCTCCTAGGGTTTTGAAGGTAATTTCTCTTGGATGGTCAACTCATCAGAAAAAATTGTATCCTGATGTCCATATACCTTTCCCTATCCTTAATGTACCTTATTAATCACTTCCCATCACTGAGATCCCCCAAATTCCTTATTTTTGCACAAACCCTAGTTTCTTGCTACAACTTGGCAATTTTCTAGGCTAGGCCTGTGTTTTACCCTTTTGGACCCCTTCCCCTGACTCAATCTCTGAAATTCAACTTTCCCCTACTTCCTAACATCCCTCCCTACTTCCAAAAATTTTCTCAAGAATTTATAAGCCGCTTATCCCCTTCATTTCACTTCATTTCGATAAATCCCTTGTTCCACACATCGGGATAGGTTTCACTCAAATGATGTTTTTGAGCAATAAAAGATGAATTTGGGAAAAATGAGAGAGGTTTTTTTTCACAACAGGACAAGGAAGAAAAATCTCCTTCACTTTCTACATAGGTGTCATTTTTTTAGAGAAATGTCAAAAATAAAGTCGCCTCAGGAGAATTGATGCACCTCTGAAGTGACCTCGGGAAAATCAAGCTTTCTTCTAGCTTGGTTGGAGAAATGACTTTCTTGATGAGTCAAATGATAAATAAACACAAATATATTTCCAATGAGCTATCATGAGCTCAATTTTGAGCTGAGGAAGAGCTTCAAAAGTTGACTGCAACAGCACTCTGCCTTGAGGCAGCCTCATTCTGCTCATTTTGACCAGTCTTGGGAGATTTGATTTTTGACAAGGAAAATGAACTCAAAATTGAAAAATTATAATTGGGTTAGAAATTAGACTCAATAATATTTCAAACGAGCTATCCGACACCCAATTTGGACACTGGGAAGGCCTCCAAAATCCTCCTTCAAAAAGGCGCTACGCGTTGGGTTTATGGCACGACGCATTGGGTTGGTGTGCGACGCATTGGGTGAAGGTCATGGCACATATAAAGTGCGCGGCACATATATCCATTTTTAACAGTGTATTTTTGTTATTTCACGGTGCATATAGAGTTCACGGTGCACTGGGTTGTGTGCGCGACGCACAGGGCTGGAACACCAAATTTTTGCCTCTGCTCCACAAAATTTCAAATTAACTCAATCTTTTATGTTTCAAGTAAGTTTGTGTGAATTTTTCATTGCTATTAACCCATTATTGGTGTGGCTAGATATTGGATATGAGAGTTGAATGTCAAAATCTAAACGCTATCATTTTGATTGGAGAGTTGCTCCTAGGGTTTTGTGTTGAAACTTTAAAACAGTTTTGTGCCACACCCCACCTTGTTTTCCCATCTCCCATGATCTCATTAATACAGTATTTTCCCTCCTATCCCAAGTCACTCATTCCTAAGTACCACTATCCCTATCCCTAAAACTACTTCGTTTCCTATCACTCTCCCTTTCCCATTTCATTTGTGAAAAATTCACAAACTCCAAGTTCCCAAATAGTCAAATGATTGTCCCTTATCCCTACATTATCAAATATCACTTGATTAAACCCAATTATCCTTGCTTCCCTATTTCCTGCAGTCCCATATTTACTTTGACACATTTTGAAATCAAGACAAAGACACCAAACTTCTCATATTCACCTCAGGCAACATAGATGAAGAAGGCATCGAGGTGGTGTAAAAGGCATGATAGGCTCCAAATCTTGGCCGAAGCTTCTTTGGCTGAGCATGGTACTTGATGAGGGACCTTTAGTCCAAATTTCAAGGAAATTGGAGAAAATTTTGTCATTTTTGAATTGTTTGGTCACAAAACATGTTTTTCTGCCTGACACGTAGCACCACTTGGTGCGCGCGTACGATTGGGAGATCCTCTAGAGGAAAACTTGGTATTTCTAGTTTTTTTATGAAAATTTATGCATGCTCAGGAATGGCCAAAGAATTTCATCAAGTTCTGGGTTGCCTAAAGTGTCAAAAACACCTTGAAAATGGCCTTTCTGCCACTTTTTGCACCCACAGGAAGCAGTGTTGGCATATTGAACTTTTGGAGGGGGAAATGGGCACAAAATCCAGAAATTCCACTTGGGTTGAAAAGTAGACAGACAGGGCTTTCCAAGAAGCTATCATGAGCTCAATTTTGACTTCAATAAGGGCCTAAAAATCAGCTCCAAATTTGTGCTACGCATAGAGAAGTTCGGCGCGGCGCATAGAGGATTTTGGCCTATTTTTCACTCCACAACTCAGAATTTCACCTAGTTTTGGCCAGTTTCACTTTTTCATGTAACTATTGATGTAAATTGATGTAATTTCATGATAATGATGTAATTTTGGCATATTTTTACTTGTTCTATAAGATTCATTCACTAAAACGTGAAATGTGAGTGAATGGATCAGTTTCCTAGCATATAGAGGCAAGTTGTTTCATGGCCTATTTTCTAGTTCCCAGTTTAGATATGGTTGAAACAGCTCCTAGAATGATGAGCTAGACCCCTAGAGGCATGGGAATGGGTTAGGCTTGTCTATATGATGTATTTTCTTAGTCACTTTCAGGGTTGGACATTTGGGATTGCTAGCACTTCATTGTACATTGACATTCTGCAATTTTTGGCAAAGGAATAGACCAGGGTTTGCAGCCCTCTTTGGGATCCTTGTGGCTCTGTGTTTTGATGGTGTTTTCCTCTATGTATCTGTAAATTCACTGATGTTTAAGTGTACCATTTTCATTCTTCTTTATTCTTAAACTGAACAAACAAGTTATAAAGGTAGAATTCATTGGTTGCTTTGCTCTGCCTTCATCTTTGTTTAGTTTTTCATGTTTTGATCTGTTTGAGGAGGACTCTTGAGACCCTATTTCTCTCTTCATCTCCTCACCGGTCTGATCCATCCATCTACTCAAGCTAAAGCATCAAAACTATTTCCTATCTTGCCCCAATCAAAGCTCTGCAAAAACTAGGCCTAATCCCCGCACCGAAAACTGCCTTTCCCTTGATCCAACAAAAAACCCCAAAAAAAAATCAAACTCCTTCACTTATATACCTAGCCTAAAATTAGCTTTCATTTCAGTCATCTCAAGCCATATTGATTACTTTTAGCTGAGATTGACCCGGAGAGAGCCCTCTCCTATTCTGGTAGGGCTAGCTACCAGACTGAGCGTGGTTTGATGTTACCCTAAACTCTGCCTTTTTTAGCCTGATGTAGATTTAGGCAATAACAATGAGATCAAAACTAACTTAAAAACTGATTTAAACTTGTTTTGATACAAGAATCATTTTTAAATACATCAACATTATAGACATGTGTAGACACAGTATGGACGCAACCATTTTTTTATGAATAGTCCACTGTATAAATTAATAACAAAACTCCTCGCAGCCTGGATGGTAGAAACTAGATCCAGGGTCTTGATTTCCATTTCTCGAACCAGTATGATTCTATCCATGTGAATAAATGTGTCAAAGTCGAACATGGTAGAAACCAATTGATTACCAGTCAATAATGTAGACTGTTAACAAGTGTGAGAGTAACCACCAGTAATGTCAATGGCCCTCAAAGTACTCATTACAATCCATGAAATTTGAATGAATGAGTTGAAGTTGAACATGTCACGGAATCATTTGATCGAAGTTCAATGATGCAACCTGTCATCGAAGGCGAGAAACCTGCCATTAAGGCATGCAGATTTCAAGGTACTAACAATTTCTAGATCAACTTCCTAGATAATGAGTTGTTGTCAATAGGAAGTGATCCGTCGTAGGCAAGCCCACAACAAGAAATCATAGATCAAGTTTTGAAGAAATATATTGGCAAGGACTGACTCAGGGATGGTCAAAATGGATGACAGATATTTTGCAGATGAATGGTTTGTTTGAACTATCCTCTTGAACACATAACGACACTGCAAATGGTTTGGTGACAATTGACCCAAAGCTAATATGAAACTGGCTGAAGACTTTCAAAATGGTTTCATTAAATGTTAGGTAAAGGATTTCCCAACCCAGGTGAACAAAATTTTCATGTTCAAGAGTGGTTAACATCTTTTCGAATAATCAAAATACAATAAACAGGTTCATTTTTCTCTCTTTTCCCCCACCATTTCTGGTAAGTACCTCTTTATTTTTGACAAGCTTGAGGAGGACAAAATTTTCTTGTTTATAACCTCATCCCTCATATGAGTCCAACTTAGTTTAAAATTCGAACCCTAAGAAGGAGTGGTTCATTCCTGTTTAAAATTGAATAGGTCCTTTACTGTTAAATTTTAACGAGTCCAGTATAGGAGAAACTCGGTGTTTTTCCAATTTTAGGGAGTCAAAAGAAAAAACGTAAGAAGAATCCATGGGTGTAATTTTTCGTAAATTTAGTCTCTCAATCTTGAAAAATGATAAAATAATGCGGGAGAGAACTCTATTGACCGTAATTAGTCAACGTATACCTTTTTCGTAAATAGTCCATTTCAGTCCGTAAAAGGGGTAAACTTATACTGAAGGGACGATCATTCATTTACTTTAACGAGTTCGAATAGTCAAGTAATCAGAAATCTTTTAATTTTTAAAGAGACTAAAAAGGGCTTAAAAGATAACTCAAGATTTCTCTTTTTCGTAAGTTTTAACGAGTTCAAAAAAGGGATAAAAATGTACTCATGGTTTTCTCTTTTTCGTAAGTTTTAACGATTTTTAAAAAGGGAGAAAAATGTACTCCTGTGGTTGAATTTCAATTTAATTTACAAGCAGGAAAAGAGGGAAAGAACTCATCATTTTCATGTGTTTTACGAGAATGAAAGATAGCAAAATAATCTCGGGATTTTCATGAGTTTAACGAGTCTTGAAAATAACCGAAATTGACTCAAGATAGGTTTCATTTTTACAAAAGCTTGAAATAGAGAAAAAATATTCTTCAGAGTGGTTTCATTTTTACACAAGCTTGAAACAGAGAGAAAACTATGCTTGATGCCGCCTAAAAGTAACTACTAGAACGCATGCCCCCCCAGCTTCATTTCATTCAACTAAGTACACTGTTGGTAATTAATAGCTGGACGAAATGAAGGTTCATTTATGAGATCATATGAAATACCTAACCTAAAACTCTAAGAAAATTATGCAAAAACTAAAATAACTAACCTAAATATATGAATTAACATTTATGAGATCTAGTCAAAGACTCGACTCAATTAAAGGAGGATTTGTTTCATTTTTTAACGAGCTTGAAACAGAAAAAGAACTAAGCTCATGGCAACGCGTTTCATTTTTTAATGAGGTTGACATAGTAAAAGGAACTTTCCTCTTGATACACTGATTCATTTTAATGAGGTTAACATAGTAAAAGGAACTTTCCTCATACCTGAATCATTTTTTTATGAGGTTGACTCAGTAACAGGAACCATCATCAAAAACTACTTATTTCTAATCTATTAATATACTCTCTACAATCTACCTACTGATTCATTTTTTAATGAGGTTGACACAGGAAAAGAATTGTCCTCATATCTGATTCATTTTTTAATGAGGTTGACACAGGAAAAGAACTTTCCTCTTGGAAGCTTGTTTCATTTTTTAACGAGCTTGACACAAGAAAAGGAACTATGATCTCGAATAACTGATTCATTTTTTAATGAGGTTGACATAGTAAAAGGAACTATCCTCACACTCACTGATTCATTTTTTAACGAGGTTGACACAGTAAAAGGAACTATCCTCGTAAACTTGATCATGGCTTCCAACTGGAAGAAACACATGTCAATGGACACACCTTGATCATGGCTTCCAAGAGGTCTTCATCAGAAGGAAGAATAGTTCTCTGGAAGGAACACATGTCAAGGGACTCAAAAGGGATAAGAACATAGCGTTCAAATAATCCCATAGATTTTTCCATGTCAATTACCGGATCTAAGTCAAAGGAAGACGAGAAAACAATGAGAGGCTCACTTACATCGATAATTGAAAACATGGGACTGGTTGCCACATAATTAACCCGTGGCGAGGTAGATACCACTTTAGAAACAGGAAAATTTAGGGGTGTCATATTATTGGAAGTCAAAACAAGACTAGGGAATGAAAGCTGGTCTACAGTCACAATATTTCCATTGTGAGGGAAAGACATCACGCGAAAGAGTGTTGATACTACAACTTTCATTGCATAGACATAGTCTCGCCCAAGGAGTAAATTGAAATCCAAGGGGCCTCAAACTACGATAAGATAAATACAGACAATTTTACCTTCCAAAGTAATAGAAAACTTAGGAATGATCCCTAAAGGTTCACTAATGGTTTTGTTAAAAGCTTTTAGATTCTGCATAATAAGCACAAGCTGAGGGGAACCCAAAGCTTTCCAAGCAGTTGAGTATAAAATACTAACAAAAGCACCTTCATCTACCTGTGTGCAGTGTATGTCCCTACCACCAAACTTCACAATGATTTGGAAAGGGATGGAGGAAGGAAGACGAGGTTCTGTCAGTCTATTCCAATCAAAGGAAAAGACCTTAGTACGTTGAGGGGGTTCTATAGAAATAGGTGAAATTCCCCCCAGCGTAGAAGAATCTGATGTAACAAGAGGAACGTGAGTAGTATGAAGTTCACTCTCTTCAGGGAGAGTGGGATTGACCGAATGGGAAATTGAGTCGACCACTTGATCAACTAATGGATCATTGACCTGAGTGATATGAGTTTCACTCTCCAATGGAAGAGTGGGATTGACTGTACTTGAAATTAGATCAATCACTCCGCCAGTTGACGGTAGGTTGGGAGAAATTTTACGATAACCAATTGGAAATTCTTGCTATGGAACAGTAAGGTTTTACAATAATTTTGAGGCTTCATCCATGTGAGGGCTAATGTGATTTTGATGACTCCCTTTGCATAACTTACAAGGAAACCTAACTTTACCCTTTTTCTCAGGAACCTGACTATCACTGGTTGATGGATCAACGAAAAGTTGATGAGATTTTTCTAACCATACTTCCAAGACCTTTGGAATACCAGGACAATTGATAAGGAAGTGGTCACCCTTAAAAATCCTGCACGGGTATTTGGGTTTACGATGCATGTTAGAGGTTTCCTCAACACTACTAACATTTAAAGCCATGGTTGGTTGGTTGACTTCTTTCTTATCTTGCTTCTTATTCTTCTTCTTCTTCCCTTTTTTCTTCTTCGTCACCCGGTTACAAGCGTCAAGGCTTTTACCAAGCGAAGAGGAAGAAAGGGAGGAAGACATATTGGGAAAATAAATTAAAGGGTCAAAAAAAGGTTGGTAATGTTGAGATGGTGAACTCTATTGAGTTGAAGCATCCGGTTGAGGTGGAACAATTGGACTATTTGGGGCCAATGAAGTTGAAAATAACCATATCGGTAAACCTATTGTAAATCTAGGTAATGAAAAAGTAGCCATATAAGGAGGACCAACATTTCCAAAGCAAGGATAAGTACTATGATTCTCCTTAAGAGGGGTTCCTTGGTTGGTAAATTCTGGAACAGTTTCCATTATATTCAACTTCAGTGAATTTTATTAACAATTTAAAACTAAAATTAACAATTAACAATTCACACCTAACAATTAAAATTCACAATTCACACCTATGGTCTCTAAAATTAAAAACAAACAAATTAACACACGCTATCAAATCTAGGAGTCAAACCACACACAAACAGTAGATCCCGCACTAAAAACACTAGTTGGTGATGAAATCCAACATCGTAGAATTTTAATGCAGAAATGGCGGTTGGAACAGTTACCCCGACAACCTGCTTAATGAAATATACTGGCACAAGTTTCTTCACAAAACCATCTCGAGTGAAGAGAACCCCCCAGAGAGTCCAAGTGAGTATAGTCGATGTCTACTCCAGGTACAGTGAGATCTTTCCTTCACCGTCACCTTAGGAAATAATCTTAAGTTTATGGACACTAAGGTTACCAAGAGTAACAAATAAAACTGGGGGAACAATCTATGATCTGATTCCACGCGCAAGGGCAGAGTAACAAAGCTCAATCCCCTTGAAGGCTCCTCGGCATGGTCAATCTGAGGTTTACCAAAAAGTGATCCCAGGCTCCTCGACAATGGTTAATCCGAAGTTTACCATTTGTAATGTGCGTAGATCTTCTATCTTCCCCGATGAAATAGAATTGATTGTCTCAAAGGTTTGGACATGATCTCGTGATTAACTCCTTTAAGAGAAGCTTCCCATAATGTACCAGTTACAATTGGATTTATTTCCTACCGCAATATTTATCTACTTGTTTGTTTTAGTTGCTTTGGAAAGTTAACTACAACCTATTCCAAAGCACTAATCCTGAGCTAGATTGGTGGAAAAAGCCCTAAAAATGTAAAATTTACTAGATGAATTTTAATTAAGTATTGTGTTATTTAGGTTGTTATTACTCAAAAAGGTAAATGGATATGAAACCAATGGTGTTATGACCCAACCCAAAACTGAATGAAATTGAATATGGTAATGTAATCTTTTCAATTCAATGAATCCTAACTAAAGTAAGGAGAGAGTTTCCATTCACTTCCAACAATGAAAAAAATTGATCACTAAGAGAAAATATAACAAATTCTCTAATGCACTAATTTCATCAAGAAAAACTAATGCAAATCAATTCCGGAACAATTTTTTTATTTTTTTGTTTTTAAAACAAGCATAAGAACATCTAAATTCCAATCAAAGAAAACTGATCTAAATCTACGATTGATTTTTCAGAATGTAAACTATGCAGTTGAAATCTATGCACAATTCACTCATATTCTGAAAATGAGAATTCTAATTATGAAAATGTGATCTATGCAAGAGAATTCTCAAACACAAGATGATTCTAATGTAATCGAAGAACCAATCAAGTGCAAGTAAATAAAATTTGGTGAGAGTTCCGAAGATCAAAAAATAAAAACACTCAAAGGAAAAAGACTGAGACAAACCTCCAAGTAATGACCAAAGGAAATAAAATTAAGAGTTTCTAAAAAAAGAGACTCAAAACACCCAATTAACCTAACAGAGATTGATGAGATGAAAAATTTGTTGAAAGAAACTCATAAACAAGGATTTTTGACAGAAAAATACAGATCTGGGTAGATGTCAAGAATCCTAAATCAAATCTAAACTAAACTGAAAGAATAAATCTAAAATTTTTCAAAAAATTTAACAGGGTCCACAGGCCCCAGAATTAACAGGTGTGGTCCCGCACTGGTTACTCAAGGAAATTGCAAAATTGCCCGCACTGTGTAGGAAAACAAAGTGTGGTCCCTAGAAAAGTTCAAGAAAAACACAAAATACTTCAAAAATTTTCAAAGCAGAGTAAAACTAAGCTACCCAGGTGAGTATCCATCAATAAAAAACTAGAAAAATCATTTTCTCAAGTCAAAACAAAGGAAAACCAAAAAAGAAGAACTCTATCCCCAGTGGAGTCGCCAATTTCTTGACCGGATAAATCAATCTTGAGGACAAGATTGATCTCCCTAGTACCAAAAGGTAATCTAGCAACAAACATCCAAACAAACCTATCTTTCTCTAGACATATGTGATTTACAAAAGAATACTATAAAGGTGTTAAGGTCTTACCGTAGATCCAATGCTTGTTTGAAGTAGTTGTCCTTCGGTTGCTTGAAGGAGTTATCTTTATAGACCTGCAGTCACAAACAAGCAAACATTAAATAGCACCCGTATAGTAAATATTATAAATCATGCCTATCATGGTGATCAAGGAATCCATGAAATAAACAGTTAATTAACATCTTATTGAGAAAAATGAATTCATTTGTATTAACTTTGAATAAAGAAAACCTTACAACCTTAGCCTTGATGTTGAACATGCCTTCCCATGGTCTGAAGCAGGAATCTCCTCTACTCTGACAAGGCTTTCACTCTTCCAATTGAGATAGATAGAGGTATGTGATCTTTCCTCACAAAATCTCAGTTAAATGAGTCTGAATCCCAACAGCACTTTACCTCAAACAATTATAAAGCTTGAACTCCCCTTGAGGCTACCCAAGGCCTCTTTTTATAGTGCAAAAGAGGAGGTTTTAGTTCCAACTATGAGGGATAGAATCCTCCTTCAAAGGGATAAGCTCCTCACATCAAGGGTTTAGCTCCTTAAGGCAAGGGATACATGAACCTCAAAAGAGCAGTTCTGCCACCGCAGGATTCTTTCTAGAGGCTTCTAGAAATTAATGAAAGTGAGATTTTTGAGTTTACTTGCACCTTTTTAACCTTTTACAGGGGTCCGCACCCTTAACACAGAGAAAGTGCGTTCAGGTATGCAGGAGTCATGAACATTAGGTGCGGGACCACAGGTAAGACAAAGAGAAAGTGCGATACCAAAGTTTTAGAGACTTTTGAGAGCTTTTCTCTTATTTTTAAGGCTTGACATGAGGAACTGATGTGTTAGACTTGCAAAGGAGGAAGTATGAGTGATAATGAGCTCATAAAGATAACAGAATGTCAAGATGACAATTTTCAGTGTAACAAATGGGGTCATTTTTACTACAGTGTGGAAGGAAGTATTATACCACCATTCAACCACAGGTAACCAATTGACCCATTGTGTTTATTTTTTCAAATACAAAGCAACAAATATATCCTTCAAAACATTTGTTCACTATCTCAATTTTCCCATTGGATTGGGGATGATAAGATGGGCCATGAGCTAGTTGAGTACCCAAACAAGAAAATAATTTTTTCCAAAAATTTCCAGTGAAAATGGGATCTCTATCACTTACAATAATCTTTGGGTTTCCATGTAGATTTTGAATAGTTTCCATAAATGCGGTAGCAACTGTACTCACTTTAAATGGATGAGATAATGCACAAAAGTGTGCATACTTGGTAAGTCTATCAACTACCACCATGATGAAACTCTTTCCTTCAGAATTAAGTAAACCTGTGATAAAATCCATTGAAACCTCCTCCCAACATTGATTTGGAATGGATAAAGGTTGTACAAACCAGGGGTCTTAATTGCCCCAAATTTATTTTGTTGGAAAACAAAACATTCTGCCACAAAATTTTGAATATCAAATTTAATGCCATCCACAGAAAAATATTTCTTCACCCTGTGGTAAGTTTTTAAAAATCTTAGTGTCTTCCTAAGGGAGAGGTGTACAATTCCAAAAGAATATTTTATTTTATTTGTGAATTCTTACAAATATATAAGCGATATTTGTACCATAAGGAATCATTGTTCCAACTAAATGTATCAGTTGTACTGGGATCTTGCTGCAACGTTTGAATTTGTATCCATAATTCTTCGTCATTCTTCCATTACTCCTTTGCTTCAATTACCCAAACACTAGCTAGATAATAGAAATGGCACACAGAAATGATTCCACATCCTCATCCTTTCTTGAGAGTGCATTTGCAACAAAATTTAGCCTCCCTTTTTTGTAGATGATTTCAAAGTCATAAACCAACATCTTTATGACCCATTTTTGCTACTCTTCTGAATATAGTCTTTGTTCCAAAAAGTGTTTAAGACTATCATAATCATATTTTACCTTGAAGTGTCTTCCCATTAGGTAAGGTCGCCATTTATTTCCAACATTTCCTTATCATAAATAGATTTATGTAAATACTTTCCTTTGATTGGAAAGATTTCAAAAGCAATGGTTCTTCCTTCTTGCATTAAAACAACTCCAATTCCATTTCCTGATGCATAAAATTACACAATAAAGGTTTTTGTGAAGTCTGGTGTAGCTAAGACTGGTGCTTGGCACATTTCCTCTTTAAGCTATTCAAAGGCCTTTTTTGATTTAGGAGTCCATGAAAATGCATTTTTCTTCAATAATGTTCTTAGAGGTGTTGTTATTCTCCCATAATTCTTAACAAACTTGTGATAATACCTTGTTAACCCGAGAAGTCCTTGCAACTACTTTATGGTTGTGGAAAATTTCCATTCCTTAATGGCTTTAATTTTGTTAGGGTCTACCTTAACACCCTCCTTAGATACAATATGACCAAGATATTCAAACTCTTGTACTCCAAAGAAACATTTGGAGGCTTTTGCATATAATTGTTTCTCCTTTAATAGTTTGAGCACACTGTCAACATGTTGAACATGATCCTTCCAAGACCTACTGTACATTAGTATATCATCAAAAAATACTAACACGATTTTTCTAAGGAACGGTTTGAAAATGGAATTCATTAACCCTTGGATGATATTTGATGATATCCTGAACAAAGATCCAACTTGGTGAAATAAATTGCTCCATGTAATTCATCAAATAGTTAATCAATCACAGGAATGGGGAGTTTATCTTTAATAGTGATCTTATTGAGCTCCCTATAATACGGACACATGTGCCACGATCCATCCTTATTTTGCACCAATACTACTGGATCAGAGAAAGAACTTTGACTAGGTTGAATTATAACAACCTCTAGCATTTCTGCAATCATATGTTCAATTTCTCTCTTTTATACATAAGGATATCTGTAAGGCTTGATGTTTGGAGGAAAAATTCCTGGAATCAAATTAATAACATGATCATGATCATGAATAGGTGGGATTCCTTTGGGAGTTTCAAACAACTTGGAATGGTTGTCCAAGAATTTTTGGAGATTTGGAGAAATATATGATTTTGATGTTGGAACTTCTAGTGAACATAATTGTGCAATGACGTCTCATTGTTATTTCTTCAAAAGATTTTTCATTACATTAGAGCTTATTATATTTCTTGGCTTCCCTGCGATACCTCGTAATTCAATTTCCTTTCCTTCCAAAATTTTTTTCAAGAAAATTTCTTGAAAATTAAAAGCTACAATCCCCAAATAATGTAACCATTGTACGCATAGTACAACATCAATGCCACCCATTGGAATGGATAGAATTGGAATATCCAATAAATATTCCCCCATGGTTAGGTTGATATGATGGCACTTTCCAGAGAAAATTATAGTTCCTCCATTTTCCACCATCACTTGACACTCAAGTGCTGGTATAGGGATTAACTTCCCTTGCTACCTTACAATGAATAAAATTATGGGTGATACCCAAATCAATAAGCACTATTAAATTTTTCTTGTTGATATGTCCTTCTATCTTAAGAGTTTGAGTGGTAATTCCTGCCAATGAATTACAAGACATAATAGGATTTATTTCTTCTTTCTCTAGGGTTGGTTCCTGGTGTATATCCTCTTCTTTTCAAGTGTCTTGTTCATTTTCTTTCTCCTCTTCACAATCTATGTAAGATAATTTCTTCTCGGCACACTTATGATTTTTAGTGTATTTTCTGTCACAACTATAGCAAATCCCTTTAGCTATTTTTTCTTCCAATCATTGTGGTGTCAACCTTGTAGGTTGTGGAATTCTAGGAGTAGTAAAACTTCCATATTTATAGTTGTGAGTGGTAGGATTCCTTGTCGCCATAATTTTTCTTTCAATTTTTCTTGCCAACTTGAATGCCTTCTCCAATGTATCAGGATCCCAAAGGCGAACCTCATGTTGGTTGTTATCCTTTAGATTCCATATGAAGACATCAATCCTATGTTCCTCTAGAATATTATTTAACCTTATATTCAATTTTTGTAAGTCCTCAATGTGCTCCATCATTTAACCCTTTTGTTTGAGATTTATCAAGTGGCTAAGGAAGGTGTTGCTCTTTGTATCCTAATAATGTGCTATCATTTCCTTCATAAAAATTGACCAAGTGACAAGTGGTTTATGAGAACAAAGCCATCGATACCATAAAAAATGATTTTGTTCTAAATATAAAGTTTCAAGGCGTACATTTTGTGTGTTTTGCATATTATGGAGTTCAAATTTTTTCTCCATTTTTAGTATCCAAGTTATCGGATCCTTTCCATCAAAATTACTCATATCTATCTTTGGAATATTGTAATGTTCCAAAATTAGCATGAAGATAATTTGAACATTAATTTTTCTCATGCCATCTAGGAGGTGAATAAAATGGGTGAGGAGACCCATGAGTAGGAATAAAATCCCTCATAGTGTGAAAGGGATCAAATGAGAAACTTTATTTTGCACCTTCCAGTGTGAAAAGGGGCAAATGCATGAGGACAAGTTCAAGTTTGACCAAGTCAACAGTGCTGCCTAAGAGGGTGTGGCTTGCTTGGGAAGACAACGCAGTTTGAAACGGAGGAAGAGCACTTGTGGAAGAAACCCTAATGTGTGGGGTTCAGGGAAAAGAGACATTCACTTGCATAAAAGGAGGAAGAGGCAACCATAGTGAGATATCTTTTGAGTATTTGATTTTGGTCTAGTAGACTATTTGCAGTCTCCAGCTGTTCAACTAAGTTGCAGTGCTATTTAGCACGAGGGATTCCTAATTAGGATTTCCTCTCCTTATTGAGAGGCCTCTTGAAGGATTACACTTCATTTCTCCACATCTACGCTCAAGGCCAAAGCCACTTCTTCAGTCATTGCATTATTTCTGTTGAACTATAACGTAGTGCTGCTGGGTGTTGCAGTAGAGGTTTCCACAATGCCATTCCTTGGCTCGTCTTTCAGCAGAGGGAACTTCTATTCCTATGGGAGGTTAGTGAGGGAGGTTTTAGAGCTGAATTTCACATCCTGGCATTAGGCCAAGCATCTCCCATCTACTACAGTGTAGTCCCTCTCCTTGACTACATTATTTTAGTGTGTATCTGCAGTGGGGGTTTGCACCACTATTTTGGAGGGTGAGATCTTCAAGGATTGGATCAGCCTTTCACCAAGAAGATCCATTGGAGGATATTTAGCCATCAATTGTAGCATATTCAACTATCTCCATCCACTTTCGGTTTGAGTTGTAGCTACTGCCCAGAAACTCCCGCATTTCTACAGATTTGCCATTTGTACATATATTTCAGCCAATCCTTATAAGGATTGTTGTACCATTGTTTTTAGGGGTTGAGAGCTTGCTGCCCCACATTTCTTGAGCCTGATATTGTCATATCATTGTATTTTCATTCAACATGTTGTAGTTTCTCATATAAACTACGCTTTTATAGCCTTGTGTAAAATCTGTGTAGCAGTGTTCTTCAATTTCTTATACATGTTCTGTTGAGGCTATCATTGCCTACCTTGAGTGAGTGATTCCTCAAATAATTGTATATATTTGCTGCTATATTATAAATTTGTTGTCTATTCATATCTTCATGTGTTATGGGTTATAAAAATAACATTGTTATTCCATTGTATGATCATACATTGTTGCGGTCCCTTCATCAGGTATTTTTCCAAGGCAACTAGGTGTGGGAAACCTGAATAACCCACCTAGAGGGATTTATTTTGAGCCTCCTCTTGGATTTGGTCTTAGATGCATTGATCTAAGGGATCCAAGTCTTGGGTTCAAACACTGTAGCAGCCATTCCTGGAAAATTCATTTCCAGTCATGCCTTGCTAGCAGTTCCCGTTTTGGGATATTACAAATATGGTGGGTATTATCTCCAAAATTAGAGTCTTAAATCATAAATAACATTTATTTTTTTCTCATCATGAGTTTCCTCTACTAATTTTTCACCATTAGGAAGCTTTTCTTGTAGCAACTTTGCCAAAACTTCCTTCAAACCTTCCATGTCATTCTCCAAATCTTCCATGTTTCCTTCTATACCATCCATCTTAGATTCCATGTCATTCTTAAAACCATCCATCTTAGCTTATTTTATCACTCAGAAAAAATGAAGCATCATTTGACATAGTATTAGAGGTTCATTTGTCAAAGGTATGGTCATATAATTCATTTGTCATTAGTTGGTAAAGGAAAATTTTAAAATTTTTCTTATTAGCCTATCCTAAGGTCCAAACCCACCCCCATTCAAGTATTTTCATGTCACATCAGTCATTATTTCCTGACATATTCCATTTCCCAAGCTTATAAATCTAAAAATATCACTTTAGTTAAGATTTCTTTTTTTCGTAGCAAATTACACAACAAAAATGCACTTTTCGCTATGAAACTGCTAATACTTTCATAGTGAAACTACCTAGAAATACACTAACTACGCTATGAAAATGGGTTTTTATGTCTGCATTTTTAAATTCAGTGCAAGGTGTTAGTCAATCATTAAAAGTGTTAGAGTGGGTGTCATTCGAGTCAGTTATGGTTAAGCCAAGGTACAATTTTCATGGTTGAGGTCATTATTACTGTTTTAAGCATACATGAGTCATCATTAACCCATGAGCTATCATCTAAACTTTAAAATATTACCCAATTGAGTCTTGTGTCATTCTCCACTCCATCTTTGCATGTTGTTGAGTTTAGGAGAGATGTTTCACCAAGCCAAGTTGGTTGCTAGCATTTTCAAGAAATTGCAGGTGTCATTGATCAAGCGAGGTAGAGAATATATCAAAGCACCATAGCTACAAAGAGGAATACTAACGAAGGACGCCACTGTCACAGATATGAGCCATCAAATATGAATTTGCTAAATGAAGACCCAACTACCTTATAAGTTTCCAAAAGAACATGATGTTTTCAGTTTTGCCAAAGATTGCAAGGACGTCATGTGCAGGTTTCTAAGGAGTTTGCCATCAGTTTCAATGGGACAGCTTCAAAGGTGGGAATGTTGAACCTCACTATAACACCAGAGACTATTGCAGCAGCAACAAGAATTCCTAGAGGAGGAGAAAAATGGTTCAAAGCTTTCAAGTTCACCATGTAGGAATGCAAGGAATTTATCAAGCCAGAGCATATTGAGATTGATATCACAAATGCCATCCTAAGGAGCTACATGAAAGATAACTTCTCAAATTTGCTGCTAATCATTAAAAAGTACTTCACTTGTGAAGGAGGTACCATATGGTTTATTCATACCACTTCAGGCTTCTGCTACATTTCGTTGGTAAGAGGTCTCTTGATTTACCTTTTTACTTATACAAAAGCTTAGCTAAAATGTCAGACAAAGTTCAAGTTAAATCTTAAGGAAATGAAACCTCACTCTTTCATCACGGTTTAATCAAGTTTTTGGTTTTAGAGGAGTTAAATAGATTAGGCAAAGACTGGTTATCTTTTCTGTTTGTCATTGGTTTTGAAGTAGATGCCATCACTCCTAAAAAAACTCCTAAACCTAGAGATATACCATCACCTTCAGTGTTAGAAAAAAGTGAGCCTTTAGTGGCAGAGAAAAGTGAACCAGTAATCATAGAAATAGAGCCATTACAGAAATTTGATAGACCTACTGTTACACCAACAAAACAAAAGCTAGCAGTGAGAAAACATGGCAAAAAGAGAGTTACAAGAAGCCAAACAGTGGCTAAGGGTAACTTAGAAGACATTTTTCATGTTATTGATATTGAAGAAACTCCCATAGTCCAAGCTGAAGATATAGATGAGGGAGGAAAGAAGCTCAAGAAAGCCAAATCAGCTAAGAAGTTAAATTTTAAGGGTGAGGATGTAGGATTCATGTTTGAAGCTAGGAAACCCATGACAAGACATGCTAGAAAGCTCTTAGAAAGTAGTAAAGAATCTCAAAAGGTCACTGAAACTATCCAGCTACCACCAAGCATCATTGACCTTTCCTCACTTGCAAAAGAAGAATCATTCATTAAACAAAGGAAAGGAAAAGAGAAATTTTTTGAAAAAATAGAGATTGAGGTTCTTAAGGAGAATTTGAAGCTGGGAAATGCTGAAATATCATTCTTGAAGAAAGAGGCAAGGAAGCACAAGGTTCAGAAAGTACATTTTGAGAAAATGAAATAAATTTGGGAAGAACAGGTTAATACTATGTCAAAGACCTTAGATAACACACAACAATTGTTCAAATGGACTCAGCCATTCAGAGGAGAAGTGAAGCATATCAGAAAAATGAAACTGCACTTGAAATCTATGAACAAGACACTAAAATACCAAGTCAAAGACTTCCAAGAGTAGTTAGAATTGATTCATGAGGAGCTGGAGAAGAAGGGCTTAAAGATGAGTGTGGTTAAGGATCCCATAGCTCAGCTGATCATTAATGAAGAGGAAACACCTCAAGGGTCTTATGTTGAGTTTGATTGTGTTTTAAAAGGTTCATGGAATATTAAAATCCAAGTTTCTACAGTTGGAGGTTAATTTTTTGAGACACGGTTAAAATATGGAAATTTTGCAGTTTTTCACAGTTTCATAGCGTTTCCTAGGCTTAAAACCAGGAAAACGCTATGAAAAATTTTGTAGTTGTCTTTTTGCCTCTAAAATATTTTTTTGCAGCTTTCAAAAAGGGATAATTGTGGTGATGATGTGTCATGTTTTGGTTGGCACCTTGGAACAGCCAAGGAGGAAAATTTATAGGTGCAAAAGCTATTTTTTGGATGCTACAAAATACCAAGTCAAAGACCTCCAAGAGCAGTCAGAATTGGTTCATGAGAAGCGGGAGAAGAAGGGTTAAAGATGACTGTGGTTGAGGAGCCCACAGCTCAGCTGATCATTACTAAAGAGGAAACACCTCAAGGGTCTTAAGTTCAGTTTTATTATGTTGTAGGAGGTTCATGGCATGTTAAAAACCAAGTTTCTACAGTTGGAGGCTACTTTTTTGAGACACAGTTAAAATCTAGAAATTTTGCAGTTTTTCACAGTTTCGTAGCATTCCTAGGCTTAAAACCAGGGAAATGCTACGAAAATTTTTGTAGCTGTCTTTTTGCCTCTAAAATAATTTTTTGCAGCTTTCAAGGAGGGATATTTGTGGTTATGATGTGTCATGTTTTGGTTGACACCCTAGAATAGCCAAAGAGGAAAATTTATAGGTGCAAAAGATATTTTTTGACGCTACGAAACTGTCATGTTTTCGTAGAGAGCTATTTTTGAAGGTTTTGAAGCTTTCCAGAGGAATTTTTGAATAGGTGGACACATCTAACATGTCAAGGGACCTTACCATCAAAAATTTATGACTTGAAAACAATGTTGTGGAGACAACTCATCAGCTAAAAATTTCGTTGAAGATAAGGGTCTTGCTTTCTTGAAAAATAGGGTTTGGTTCCATATGTTTAGGAGGGTCTTTAATATTTCAGGTAGTGATGAACTATTTAATAGCGTATTTGAGCATGTGATGCTTAAGTTGTAACTGACCAATAATTGTTTCAAAGATAAGGTAGAATGACATAATAAATAGGAGTTTGATTCCTATTAGGAAAAGTCATATTTAGGGTGTAGCTGTCATTTTCTTATTAAAAGAATTTTTTTTTTGTTATATGAGGTGTCATAAGAAGATTTTGATGAATCTATCCAAGAGGCAGATCATCCCTACTGTAAGAATGTTTATTTAAAGGAAAATTATCGAATTTGTAAAGGGTTGGAGACTTTTTGCACCAAACTACTGCTTTATGTAATTAGACTTATATCAGTAATACATTGGACTTATTCTTGACAGACCTGAGATTCTCATAGAATTTTTAATGTCTTTCTGATCTATATCTTTATGTTTACCACTTGCTGTATATTTCATCTTTATTACTCATAATTCATATGTTTATTCTCTGAATTCCTTTATTGATGAAATGACTATGTTTCCCTATGTTATATTTGTGATTTGACTTTGTTAAAGACTCCTATCTACCTCAGCTTCCATGTCAAGAAACCCTACCACTGAATTTATTGATTTGTTGAATCCATAAGCCCAATGGTAGCAAGCTTGTATTCTTTCAAACTGCAATCATAAAAAACAAATTACTTTTCAAATAGAGTTAGTCATCTAGTACTATAATTATAAAATATCATGAACCCCTTTGAGAGAGCCCTCTCAGACTGAAGAGGCTGAGCTTCAGTGAAAAGTTTCTTTGAAACAGTTACATAGAGTTGTCTGATCAACAGGAAATTAAGTACAATTTTGTGATAACATTTTGGTGCATCTGCTGGGAGTCTGAAGATATACTTTTCCCGAAATTTTGAAGTTGAAATCTTAAAGGTAGCAGGAGCTCACAAGCTATTCGAGGATGCATCTACCTTGGTGAATCCATTCAAAATTCTCATGTTCAAAGGTGGCTTTGAAAAGGAGATATACGAGGAGTAATCCTGATCCAGATCCACCCACAATTATGGATAATACAAACACCATTTCAAGAGGCATTCAAGGTAGTTTTGCAATATCAGGTACTCCATTACACACAAAAGCCTTGTCTTCTGAAGTTTTAAGAAGTCCCAAAGATATAATGTTTGATGATAAAATTTAGTAAGTCTTGTTTAGGTCTGAAAATGAAAAAGAATTGATTGAAATTGTCTTAAACCTACATAGAAGAGGTATTGATACCCCATCCTTAGTGACTCAACAAGATAAAGAAGAGTTTTGGGAAGCAATCACATCTAAATTATTTTTAGAAAGGGAATCCTTGGATAGGTTGAAGGAATTAAACCCATTTGAAATTTTGTTAAGAAGTAAATCTCATGTTCCTCTACCTGATTGGAGTTCAATTGTGACTGGACAACAAAGACCAGCCAGCCCTCCACCTAACAGTTCCTCTACTACTGATGTCCCTAAAAATACCATAGCTCTAGTCATCATTGTAGGAAATGTACCACCTCCCCCTGCTACTACACCTACTAGGTATGCACCTCTTTTTCTTCCATCTATCCTCAATTTGCTTCCTAGAAAATACTCTGCTAGAGTCAAAGCTTGGGGAAGTGATGAGGAAATTATAGCTGAAGAGCATGTAGACTAGTTCAGTGACTTCATAGATAGGGAGGAGGTTGACCATGAGGATTTCAAGATGAGATTATTTTCTTAGAGATTTACTAGTGAGGTCAAGAAGTGGTTCAAATCCATTACACTAGGAAGCCTGCATAATTTGAATGAATTTGAAGATAACTTCTTGAGAAAGTGGGAAAATAGATCCAACCCTGTGCAAGCCCTCACTGAGTATAATAGTTTGAAAAGAGATGTTGATGAAACTATCCAAAATTTCTCCAAGAGATTTAACAAATTTTATGACTCCATCCTTGCCCATCTAAAGCCTCCTCCAGGAGAAGCTCAGCTGAGATATGCTGAGCCTTTTGACTATGAATTTTCTATCCTGCTCAGAGAAAGGGAATCCTCTTCTTTAGATGAAATGAAAAATGAAGGAGTGAAGGTGGAGGTCAATATGATAGCTTCTAAAAAGTCCAAAATTGGAAATACAAAATTGAAAAAAGAAGATAAACCTTCCACCTCGGATGATAAATTTGACTCCATGATGAAGACAATGGAAAAAATAATGGATAGGCTTACCCTTGGGAATGCCTCTACTTCTCCTACACAAAATGAACATCAATTTAGAAATCCTCAATTTAGAAGACCTCCAAACTAGCAGAGACCAAGGGAAAATATAAATCAACCTAACCCTTAAGTAAGGCCTCCTTTTCAACAAAAATTAGTTGATGAAGAAGATCAGCTTGAAATACAAGAAGATTCAATTCATTGCTTAGATGAAAACATGTTAGGGATGTTTTTGACTAAGGAGTAACATGATGAGTTAGATCATGATGTAAACAAGGGTGAGAAACCATCTGATTATATTAAAGGATATCAACATGCAATCTTTGAGATGTAGAAACAATATAACCTCAGAAACAGAAATGTTCCAATTACTGCAAACAAAACACAACCCAAGAAAGATGCTCCTAAAAATGTTGAGGTTAGAAAATATACACAACCTCCTCCTCATATCAAAGAGACTTAAAAATATGATTCTATTTTCAGTTTTGAGAGTGGGATCTCTAAGATAAAATTCCCAGTCCCTTTTGGAGAAATTCTTAAGGTGAATGAATACAAAAGTAAGATTGTAAATATGCTAAATTCCCAACTAGGAGTTGTTGATATCCTTAATATTCAATAATATCATCCAACCATATGCTTGGGACCAAGATTGGAGTACGAACATAATGAAGAGGTGCCTCCTTTTTATGTCATCCTTAGCATTCATGACATGACATTACATAATTCCATGTTGGATTCAGGAGCCTCTCATAACCTCATGCCCAAAGTAATCATGGAGAGGATGGGATTGGAAATTACTAGGCCATATAAGAATTTTTTTTCCTTTGATTCACAAAGAGTTCAGTGCATTGGTTTAATAAAGGATGTTGTTGTTGGTCTTACACAATTCCATGCCAAGGCAGTGGTAATGGACATTGTGGTAGCAGACATTCCACCAAAGTTTGGCATGCTGTTATCAAGATCATGGGAAACAAAGATCAAAGGTACCATGTAGATGGACCTAACTTATGCCACCATTCCTATCTTTGGTGAGAAAATAAGACTATACAAAGAAACAAGGATGGCATATATGGTAAGTAGTAAGGAAAAACCTCAGAATCTTCAAAACTATGCTATTAATACTGAATTAGAATCTTCTATACTTTTCAATTAATTGACTAATGAAGTAGAAGATGAAAATAAATTGGAAAATCAACAAATTAGTGAATATAAGGCATAAGGTTGGTGGTTGTTACACTTTGATGGATCAACAGGAAGAGAGGGGGCTAGAGTAGGAATTTCGATTACAACTCCAAATGATGAAAGTAAGTTCTTTTCGTACAAACTAAACTTTGATTGCACAAATAACATGGCTGAGTATGAATCTCTATTTTTGGGTTTAGAAATTTTGAAAAGAATGGGTGCCCAAAATATTTCTATTTGTGGATATTTTGAATTATTTATTAAACAAGTTGAGGGTGTATATAAACTAAAGATGTCAGAATGAGGGAATACAAAAATTTGATCATGGAGATGTTAGATAATTTTCAATAATATTCATTTATTGTGAAGAATAGGGACCAAAACTTAGTAGATGACTCCCTAGATGTCTCTGCAATTTTGTTTATTATCCTTGTACATTCCACTAAAATATATGAAGTTGAAGTTTGCCACAAGCATGCTATCCCTAACAACATTATCCATTGGAAATTTTTTGAGGATGATCAGCAAGTCCAAAACTTTATAGATATGAAAGAGGAGTTTGAAAGCACACAAGTAGATCAAAAAAACATGCTTGCTAAAACAAAAGGAAATTCTGAAGTGTTACAACTGAAGAATAACTCTATTCTGAAAGGTCTCATACCCCTTGAAAAGATTTTTGACTAGAATGATTTTTTAAAATCCCCTAGGATTCAAGATGATGATGAAGAGGTAGAGAGTTGTAACCTTGGTACAGTAGCAATGCCAAAGATGATCAAGATTTCAAAGTTTCTTTCGGTTGACATGAAACTGAAATATATTGAGATTATGAAAAGGTTCATAGTTTTTTTTGCATGGAGTTATGCTGATTTGAAGAAGTATGATCCTACTATCATTCAGCATACCATTCCTATTAAAGAAAATGAAAAGAATTTCAAACATAAGCTGAGGAGGATTAATCCACTTCTCATGTCTTTGATTGAGAAGGAAATCAAGAAGCTCTTTGATGCTAAAATTATTGTTCCAATCAGATTCTCAAAGTGGCTTGAAAACTTGGTTCCAGTAAAAAAAAAGAGTATAGAAATAGGATCTGCATTGACTTCGGAAAATTGAACAAAGCCTCTTTGAAGGAAAACTACCCTCTCCCAAAGATGGACCAAATTCTGCAGAACATTTTTGGTTTCCAAAGGATGTCTATGCTGGATGGTTTTTCAAGATACAATCAGATACTTGTGCATCCATAAGATCAGGAGAAAACTGCCTTTACCACACCATGAGGCACATTCATATATTCCAAGATGCCCTTTGGTCTGATGAATGCAGGAGCTACATTTCAAAGAGAAATGGAAATTTCCTTTGCTGAGTAGAAGGATAAGTTGGTGATTGTCTATCTGGATGACATAGCAGTTTTCTCAAGGAGAGAAGAAGATCACTTGAAGCACCTAGAAAATATTCTACTGAAGTGTAGAAGGTTTGGAATTTCTCTCAATCCCACTAAAATAATTTTTTCTCTAACTTCAGGGAAGTTACTTGGGCATATTATTTCTAAATATGGGATTAAGATTGATCCAAGAAGGGTAAATTCCTTTCAGAAAATGGATCTGCCTAGAAACAAAAAGGAAATTCAGTCTTTCCTTGGAAGAGTGAATTTTGCGAGGAGAATTATTCCTAATTTTGCTGAGATTGTAAAAGACATAACTAAGATGCTGAAGAAAGGATTTGAAATCAAGTGGATAGTAGAAGCAAAGCATTCATTTGAGGAGATCAAGAAGGCACTTACTCAAGCACTAGCGTTGATTAGCCCAGATTTTTCAAAAGAATCTTTAATTTTTACATTTGCATCAGAAAATAAAATAGTTGGAGTTTTGCTGTAGAAAGGACATCGAGGTATTGAGCATCCCATTTCATTTTTCAGCATGAATTTAGCTAATTCAGAGCTGAAGTTTAACATCTTAGATAAGCAGGCTTATGCTTTGGTCAAAGCCATTCAAGATTTTAGAATTTACATTTTACATTCTCATGTTATAGCTTTTGATCCTAATGTTGTTGTGAAGTACATCTTAACTCAATCTGATCCTGATGGTAAGAGAGGGAAGTGGATAACTAATTTGTTGTAATATGATATAGAGATCACACCCACAAAATTGGTCAAAGGTCAAGGGCTAGTAAAGATGATGGCATAGTCAAATTTTGACTGTCTTGATATGAATTTAATTGCAGAAATTTCAGAATTATTAGTTGAAGATGAAGAGTGGATTCCCATTAAAGAGAGGTACATCCTTTCTAATTGGTACAAAGACATTGTTTTTTTATTACATCATCATAAAGCTCTTGCTGAATTGACAAAGTCTAAGGAAATTTTTTTGAAGTTAAAATCCCTAAGGTACTGCATCATTGATAAAAATTTGTATTAGAAAGATACCAGTGGTATTCTTTTGAATTGTTTGCTGGAAGAAGAAGTTGAAAAAGTGATTGCGGATTTTCACAAAGGATATTGTGGAGGTCATCATTATTGGAAGGCTACAACAAATAATATTCTTAGAGTAGGGTACTACTACCCTAATATTTTGAAATATGTCTATAAAAAGATTGTTGTCTGCCATGAATGCTAGATTTTTTATGGTAAGAAAAAGCTTGTTCCTTTACCCTTGATGCCTATTTATGTTGAGGCGCCATTCCAGAAGTGGGGGCTATATTTTATTGGTGAAATTCATCCATCATCATTAGTTCATCCTCGCTGGATTCTGACAGAAACTGATTATTTGACCAAGTGGATTGAAGCAATCCCAACTATGCAAGAAAATGATTCAATTTTCATTTAATTTTTGGAAAATAATATATTGTTTAGGTTTGGCTGCCCTATGAAGATCATCACTGACAATGCACATGCATTAAAATCCAAGAAGCTGATAATTTTTTGTCATCAATATCACATTACACTTGGACACTCTACTTCATACTATCCACAAGGCAATGGTCTTGCTGAATCTTCTAACAAAAGCATTGTGAGGATTATTAAGAAGGTGTTGCAGGAAAATAAGAAGTCATGGAATTTGAAGCTGAAGTATGCTTTGTGGGCTGATAGAGTCTACATTGTAATGTTCCTAAATTATCTTCAGCTACTTGGAACATTAAATTTTGCCTTATTTATTTTGTATTTCATGATTAATGAATAAATTGCAAAGGAGGACATGTAAAACTCCTGAAAACTAAGAATAAATCAATGCCTATGTGAAAAGAGACATATCTGGGATATTTATATTATATATTGGAGGTTTGAAAGGGTATAAATCACAAGAGGGGATCCTATTTGACCAAGTAAACCAGCGCAGTCTAGATGAATTGAACCTCTTTGAGGGACAATGCAGTTCTAGAAGGAGGTTGTAATGTGAAAAGGATTAAATGATTCAAGGTGGTTTAGGGTTTGGCAAGACTCCTATCTTATAAAAGGAAGAGGAGGGCAGCAAGGAAAAGGTTTTTGAATACATTATTTCTGAAGGTCTGTCTGCTTATAAATCCCTTGTTGGGGATTCCTGTCCAGGAATCCCACCTCCTTCCTTGAGTAGCTCTTGGAGGAGAATTGTGCTAAAATTCTCCACTATCAGCCTTGGGCTGAGTTTCACCTTACATTACAGTGCTACTCATGATTCAGGGTTTAGCTATCTTGTGAGTTGTAGAAAGTGGAGATCTAGATCTGCTCAGATTTAGATGATAGCAGTGGCTCTTTTTAGGGAGAGTTTCATTTAACCTCCTGAAAGTGTTCATTTTATGATTATACTTCAGATCTACATCCTGGCATCATGCCATTTCATCTTCAGAATATATAGTTTTTTTTTCTGTCCCTAAGACAGTGTTATTTGTAGATCTACAACTACAGGGTGCTTTGCTTGCATTTTGGAGGAGAGATCACCGGTGTTGGGTTTCTTCCTTCACTGTGGTGATCCATAGATTGGCCAAACAATATATGTTATATTTCAGATATGATCTATTCTTTACTTGTATTATTCATAATTTCTGAATCATTCTGTAGATCTGAAGTCTTAGGTCTCAGAGCTACTTCCGGTGCTTCATGTTTTGAGAAAATCCCCAAGGGGAATGTATAGATCAGTTTTTCTTGTGCATGGATCTATATTGGATCTATATTTTTATGTACAGATATGATCTAGATCTGAAGAATAAAAAAAATTCTACTTCAGCCCTGAAAATTACACTGTCATTGTTATGTATTCTTTTCACATGGTTGCAACCCCTCTTTCAATGAGGATTTCTTCTGTATTATTTCATTATTCTCCTGTAAAGTGTATGAGTTATGTCCCAAAGCTTATTTTTGAATTTTAAAACCTTATTTCAATCATACCCTTCAGAAAACCACACTCACATGCTTCAGTAAATTTCTGCATAAATCTAGTCTTGGGAAATTAGGGTTTTCTAGCCTAGTTAGGAGAGGAGGAACTGTTTAACTTAGAAAAACTTTCTTTTTTTTCTAAAATTTGACATGGGAGTCCCTCATAACCCTAGATATCATATCCAACCACTTTCCCATGTTATTTTTGCGCAAATATCTTAATACACTCATTTTAGGGCCTAAATCCTCACTTTTCCCCACCTTTTTCCTTGTAAAACGTTGTATAACTTTTCTACTGTGTATTTTACTGAATTTTAAGTTTTTTCATATCTGTATGAAGTATATATCTGAAGCTAAAACTCATATTATTCCCAATTTGTAGCTGTTCCTGAAAAAGGTATTTTACAATGGTATCAGCGCAAGATCTTTGGCTCGGCATGTGGCTTCAAGCCAAAGTGCTGAATCAATGAAGAAGGAATATTTAAAGATATATATACAAATTCTACAGATTTCCAGGTAGCCTCTGTATCTCATCTTTTTTTTAAAAGTGACATATCCAGTAAATGCCCCTGTAGTCAATATCTTGAATAAAATCTTGATATCCTTGAGAAGGAAAATTTTCAGTGGTATTCCAGCAAGGAGAAAGGTTAGAATGATGAATAATATGGGTTTATTCTCATCAATTTTCAGATCTAAGAAGAACCTCTCCAAGGAGGTTGAACAGGAAGAAGAAATAAGAAGCAATGAAACTCCTAGAAAGTTTCAAGAGAAGAGAGATCTTCTGATCAGATCTACAAAGATCTACAAGATCTATACATGAGGAACATTCTGAATCCTCATCTCATGGATATGTGCACTTAGCCATATCACCTAATCTTCAAATTTTTGTCAGTGATTTCTTCATGAAGAGGAAGAAAGGAGGTGTATCTAAGAAGGAGACTCTTAGGGAGTATTTAGAGGAGTATGAAGCTCAATCCAAGGAGTTCAAAGATGATTTGAATTTCCAAGGGTTCTGCAAGATCAAGGAAAGAAAAGGCACAAATAAGGAGCAACATGACATGGGTAGATTCTATCTATCTATCTTTGATGGATCACCTAAATGTCCAGCCAGGGTTTGGCTGGAGGAGCTAAACATCTTTGTGCAACAATATCAAGTCTCTGAAATTGAAGCCATCAAAGTAGAAACACCGAAATTTGGAGGCAAGGCATATTATTGGTGGTTATTTGAGTCATTTTCCTTGAAGAATGCAAATACACCTACTTATGCAAGGTTTATTGCAATATTGATAGAAAATTTTGATGAAGCCCCATGTGTAACATCTTCTGTTGACACTATCAAACCATATCAGTCAAATATTTTGCATGAGTTGGAAGGGTATATGAATCCAACTCCATTTCTAAAGACCATGGAAGAAGGTGTGAGCATGTTTAATGCCTTGCCTAGGGCAATATTTCTTTTGAGTGAAGGGTCCTCTTCTCAAAAGGGAAGCATGAAGGTTTCTCCTTCATTGGATGACCAAGATCTAAGGTCATTTGTTGATGATGAGGCAGTTTCAGTTATTGGAGAGGAGAAAGGGGAGGCAGGACATAATGCAGTCATGAAAATGACACCTCAAGCACCTCATGAAGAGAGGGATGGAGCACTTGCTCCAAAGAAAATAACTCTTGCATTCTTGCAAGGAGTTCAAAAAGATCTCACACATGGAGATGTTGATACAACACAAGAGCAACATGCATCATCATTTTCAAATGATGAAGTCTTGAAGATAGAAGGAGGAAGAGAGGATAAAGAGCATCTCAAGAAGAAGAGCATATACCCTTCTCTTTTTCAAGGGTTGGAAGACCAAAGAAGGCAATGGAATCCATGCAGAAATGGTAGGGGAAAATCTGCCCACCTACATCCACATTCTTCTCTATGCCTTGAAGCATCTTTGTAAGGAGGCATTCCACTAGGAAGACCTCCCGATTGGAGGAAAATTAAAGTGTTCTCTCAACTATGGGCAAAATTCTCATACTTGGCTAATGAAGGAGCCTTGGGAGAATCAAGAACAGTGCAGAGGATCTCTCATGAATTCAGAACAAAGGTAAGCAATTTTCTGAATATGACATTGTTATCCTCCATTCATATATCTACGCTGAGAGATGAAAGATTATAAATCTACGATGATATGGATTTGAGGACACATGGAAAAACCATATCTTTGGGGCAGCCCATGGTCTTCTCACTTACAAGAGGTATTTCTGAACATGACAAGAGGATCTTGATACTCTTGCATGCATGGGCCAAATTGAGGAAGTATTGGAGGACAAGAACTTTCCAAGGGGAAGTTGATTTCCACATGCTTCAATCTTGTCTTGAGCAAGATCAGCTACAAGGGAGGCAGCAAAAGAAAGTTTATGGGACTCCAACATGTGACCTCAAGTATGTCAAAGATGAGAGTCATGATATGATAGGGGTTACATTTCAAACCTCTACAACACTGTCATTTTTGGGAAGTCTAGATCCTTATTGGGACTCCCAACTTGTGATGGAATACTACAAGGACCCTTTCACATGTGAGGTTCTTGATGGGAAGGCAATGGATGGGAGTTATAAGGTAGTTGGAGGGGTCATCTACTTCCATGATCAGATTTATTTGGACAAAGGCTCCAAGATCAAGGAGAAACTACTGAATGCAACCTATGAGATCCTGCTTTCCAAACCCACTATTTTCATTGGAGCATATCATACTATCTTGGATGGATTCATGTGGGAGAATTTCAAAGATGAGGTGCAATCTCATATGAAGAAGTGCATGAACCATTTGTTAGATGAGGAGGAACATATCTCTTGGGAAGAATTATCATCCACATCTCCTTATTCATTGAGTGTGAGAGGAGGCTCATCCCTGAGCAACCTTCCTGATTTTAAACAAGTGTATGACAAATATGATATTGTTGAATCTCATGATTTATACTTGTATTTTTCTAACACTCATTTGCAGGGCTTTTCTCCAATAAGGATCACTATTTATGATGGGCTTCATGGGACACTTGAGGACATGAACTTTATTGATGTTGATCATCCTTTGGAGGATATTGGAGGGGAGATGCACCTTCCATGGTGTGACTCCTGTACACCAATCACAAAGCACCTTCTCCAAGCATGCAAGAAGGACGGGGTATCAAGCAAGTGTTGGAAGAAACACTTGTCATCTTCTATTCCATGGCAGTTGAGGGTAAAACTGCGCTGGTTGCACATGAGGGGGCATCTTCCTTCTCCATTATCATATATGGCAGCTAGCATGATATTAATCATGATTCCACATGCTGAAGATGTTCTTATTATTGAGAACATGGTTGGAGGAGAGACACATTTGTGGAATTTGTCCTTGGGGAAAGGAGTTTCCCACATTCTTTGCACTACATGTTCTAGGGGGAGCATGGGAGACCATATGGCCACTATAGCACATTACTTGTCTCTTTATGATGTGGACCATATGATTGTATGTAGCACTTGGAGCATGCCTCTCATGGGAATTTGGGAAGAGCTTCACTATGAGTTACCACACTGGGAGGTAATTCATTTCATTTGGATGATAGCATGGAGGTGGAAGACCTTCATTGATGGTAAAATTCCCCATTATGACCATCACTTCTATCTTGGTGAGGCCATGGATCAGCAAGAATATTTCCATATAGACCTTGCTTTACTTCATAATGAGAGCTATTTGGTTTCTCTACCAAACACCACTTTGCACACTTAGGAGGAACCATTGGAAGATGGAATTTTTGCAAAAAATTTGAAGCAATTGTGGAGACTGTTGAAGGAGGTGGCCACAAGAAGAAGGGGGGAGATTTTGTAGCACCCTTACAGTTGCTTAAGGAAAAGCAACATTTGTGAGGGGGAGACTGTAATTTTCCTAAATTAGCTTCAACTAATTGGAACATTAATTTTTGCCTTATTTATTTTGTATTTCATGATTAATAAATAAATTGTGAAGGAGGACATGTAAAACTCCTAAAAACTAATAATAAATCAATGCCTATGTGGACAGAGACATATATGGGCTATTTACATTACATCTTGCAGGTGTGAAAGGGTATAAATCACAAGAGGGGATCCTATTTGACCAAGTCAAACAACACAGTCTAGATGCATTGAACCTCTTTGAGGGACAACACAGTTCTAGAAGGAGGTTGTAATGTGAAAAGGGTTAAATGATTCAAAGTGGCTTAGGGTTTGGAAAGACTCCTATATTATAAAAGGAAGAGGAGGGTAGCAAGGAAAATGTTATTGAAGACATTATTTTTGAAGGTCTGTCTGCTTAGACATCCCTTGTTGGGCATTCCTATTCAGGAATCCCACCTCCTTCCTTGAGTAGCTCTTGGAGGAGAATTGTGATAAAATTTTCCACTATCAGGATTGGGCCAAGTTTCACCTTACATTAAAACACTGCTCATGATTTAGGGTTTAGCTGTCTTGTGAGTTGCAGCAAGTGGAGATCTAGATCTGCTCAGATCTAGATGGTAGCAGTGGCTCTTTTTAGGGAGAGTGTCATTTAACCTCTTGAAAGTGTTCATTTTCTGATTATACTTTAGATATACATTATGAAATCAGGCCATTTCATCTTTAGAATCTACAATTCTATTTCCATCCCTAAGACAATGTTATTTGTAGATATACAACTACAGGGTGCTTTGCTTGCATTTTGGAGGAGGGATCTCCGGTGTTGGGTTTCTTCCTTCACTGTGGTGATCCATAGATTGGAAAAAAAATATATTTTATGTTTCAGATATGATCTATTCTATACTTTTTTTATTCATAATTTCTGAATCATTCTGTAGATTTGAAGTTTTAGGTCTTAGATCTACTTCCGGTGCTTCATGTTTTGAGCAAATCCCCAAGGGGAATGTATAGATCAGATTTTCTTGTGCATGGATATATATTGGATATATATTTTTATGTACTAATATGATCTAGATCTGAAGAATCAATAAAATTCTTCTTCAGCCCTGAAAATTACGTTGTCACTGTTATGCAATCTTTTTACATGGTTGCAACCCCTCTTTCTTAAGGATTTCTTCTGTATTCTTTCATTCTTCTCTTGTAAAGTGTATGAGTTATTTCCATGATATTATTTGTGAATTTTCAGACCTTATTTCAGAAATACCATTCAGAAAACCACGCTCACATGCTTCAGTAAATTTCTCAATAAATATAGTCTTGGGAAATCAGGGTTTTCTAGCCTAGTTAGGAGAGGAGGAACTGTTTAACTTAGAAAAAAATATTTTTTTTGGCTAAAATTTGACATGTGAGTCCCTCATAACCCTATATATCATATCCAACCACTTTCCCATATTATTTTTCTGCAAATCTCTTAATACACTCGTTTTTGGGCCTAAATCCTCACTTTTCCCCACCTTTTGCCTTGTAAAACGTTGTATAAATTTGATGTTGTGTATTTTACTAAATTTTAAGTGTTTTAAGATCTGTATGAGGTATATATATGAAGCTCCACATTGGTAATAACTCATATTATTTCCAATCTGTAGCTGTTCCTGAAAAAGGGATATTACATGCACAAAGAGATCAATTGGAACTTCACCTTATGAGTTGGTGTATGGGGCTGAAGCCATTTTTCTGACATCCTTGGGAGTACCTATCATGAAGCTTCTACAAGGATTATATGAGGAGCCAAATTCAATTTAGAGGAGAATAAATAATTTGATAGCCTTGTAGGAGAAAAGGGAGGAAGTCTATAACAATAATCAGCAATCTCAAAACAAAATCAAGAAGACATTTGATAGGAAGGTCAAAGAGGAAAATTTTCAAATTCAAGATGCGGTTTTGAAGTGGGAGGCCAGGATTGAAGAAAAGGGGAAGCATGGTAAGTTTGAGAATATTTGGAAATTTCTATTCAAAGTAGCTGCATTCCATGGAAGCAACACTTACATTCTGCAGGAGATGGATGGAAAACCTTGTGTTGGAGGGCCTGCCAATGACATGTTTTTGAAGCACTATTCCGCTTAAGTTATATTGATTTCTCATTCCAATTGTATATATTCCATTTTTATATATTTTTCTTCTAATAAATATAAGCGAAATATCAAGCTTAAGCTTAAGGTGAAGGCCATTAGAGTTTGAAGGAAATCTTGGAAAATTTCAAAGTTTTTGTTTTCAAGAAGATGGATAGCACTAGAATTGCATGTTCTTTGTTGTACCACAGGGGCACACAATCCCAAGTGGAGACACTGTTATCACTCAGAAAAAATGAAACATCATTTGACATAGTCTTAGAGGTTCATTTGTCAAAGGTATGGTTATAGAATTCATTTGTCATTAGTTGGTAAAGGAAAATTTTAAATTTTTCCTTATTAGCCTATCCTAAGGTCCCATCCCACCCCCATTCAAGTCTTTCATGTCACATCAGTAATTATTTCATGGCATGTTCCATTTCCCAAGCTTATAATTCTGAAAAGGTCACTTTAGCTAAGATTTCTTGTTTTCATAGCGAATTACACAGGAAAAAACGCACTTTTCGCTACAAAACTGCTAATACATTCGTAGCAAAACTACCCAGAAATACACTAACTATGCTACGAAAAGGGGTTTTTTTTTCTGTCTTTTTAAATTTAGTGCAAGGTGTCAGTTAATCACTAGAAATGTTAGAGAGGGTGTCATTCGAGTCAGTTAGGGTTAAGCCAAGGTACAATGGTCATGGTGTAGGTCATGGCAGTTTAAGTATACATGAGTCATGATTAACCCATGAGCTGTCATCTAAAATTTAATATATTTCCCAATTGAGTCTTATGTCATTCTCCACTCCATCTTTGCATGCTGCTGAGTTCAGGAGAGCTATTTTACCAAGCCAAGATGGTTGCTGGCATTTTCAAGCAATTGCAAGTGTCATTGATCAAACAAAGAAGAGAAGGTAAACAAGCACCATGGCTGCAAAGAGAAAGACTAACAAAGGAGGCCACTGTCTCATATATGAGCCATCAGACATGAATTTTCTGAATGAAGACCCAACTGCCTTAAAAGTTTTTAGAAGAATAGGGTGTTTGCAGTTTTGCCAAAGATTGCAAGGATGCCATGTGTAGGTTTCTAAGGAGTTTGCCATCAGTTTCAATGGGAAAAATTCAAAGGTGGGAATGCTGAACCTCACTATAACACCAAATACTATTGAAGTAGCAACAAAAGTTCCTATAGGAGGAGAAAAATGGTTCAAAGGTTTCAAGTTCACCATGTAGGAATGCAAGGAATTTATCAAGCCAGAGCATAGTGAGATTGATCTCATAAATTCCATCCCAAGGAGCTACATGAAAGATAACTTATCAAAGCTACTACTAATCATTCAGAAATAATTCACTTGTGAAGGGAGGTACCATATGGTTTATTCATACCACTTCAGGCTTCTGCTACATTTTTTTGGTAAGAGTTCTCTTGATTTACCTTTTTACTTATACGGAAGCTTAGCTAAAATGTCAGACAAAGTTCAAGCTAAATCTGAAGGAAATGAAACCTCACTCTTTCATCATGGTTTAATCAAGTTGCTGGTTTTAGAGGAGTTAAAGAGATTAGGCAGAGACTAGTCATCTTTTCTGTTTGTCAATGGTTTTGAAGTAGATTCCATCACTCCTAAAATAACTCCTAAACCTAGAGGTATACCATCAACTTCATTGGTAGAACAAAGTGAGACTTTAGTGGCAGAGAAAAGTTAACTAGTAATCATGGAAATAGAGCCATTACAGAAATTTGATACACCTGTTGTTACACCTGCAAAACAAAAGCCAACAGTGAGTAAACATGGTAGCAAGAGAATTACAAGAAGCCAAACAATGCCTAAGGGTAACTTATAAGACATTCTGCATGCTATTGATATTGAAGAAACTCTCATAGTCCAAGCTGAAGATATAGATGAGGGAGGAGAGAAGCTAGATAAAGCCAAATGAACTAAGAAGTTAGAGTTTGAGGGTGAGGATGCAGGATTCATGTTCCAATATAGGAAACCCATGAAAAGACGTGCTAGAAAACTCTTGGAAAGTAGTAAAGAAGCTCAAAAGGTCATTGAAACTGTCCAGCCAACACCAAGCATCATTGACCTTTCCTCACCCGCAAAAGAAGAATCAGTCATTAAAAAAAGGAAACGAAAAGAGAAAATTATTGAAAAAACAGAGATTGAGGTTCTTAAGGAGCAGTTGAAGCTGGAAAATGATGAAATATCAGTCCTGAAGAAAGAGGCAAGGTAGCACAAGGTTCAGAAACTACATTTTGAGAAAATGAAAGAAATTTGGGAAGAATAGGTTAATACTGTATCAAAGATCTTAGATAACACACAAAAATTGATCAAATGGACTCAGCCATTTTGAGGAGAAGTGAAGCATATCGGAAAAATGAAATTTCACTTGAAATCTAGGAACACGACTCTAAAATTCCAATTCAAAGACCTCCAAGAGTAGTTAGAATTGATTCATGAGGAGCTGGAGAAGAAGGGCTTAAAGATGAGTGTGGTTGAGGAGCCCATAGCTCAGCTGATCATTAATGAAGAGGAAACACCTCAAGGGTCTTAAGTTGAGTTTGATAATGTTTTAAGAGGTTCATGGCATGTTAAAAAACAATTTTCTACATCTGGAGGTTACTTTTTTGAGATAGGGTTAAAATCTGGAAATTTTGTAATTTTTCACAGTTTCGTAGCATTTCCTAGGCTTAAAACCAGAAAAACATTATGAAAATTTTTGTAGCTGTATTTTTTCCCCGAAAATATTTTTTTGCAATTTTCAAGGAGCAATAATTTTGGTGATGATGTGTCATGTTTTGATTGACACCCTGGAACATCCAAAGAGAAAAATTTATAGGTACAAAAGCTATTTTTTGGATGCTACGAAAGCTCGCTACGAAACTATCCTATTTTCGTAGCGAGCTATTTTTTAAGGTTTTGAAGCATTCTAGTGGCATTTTTGGACATGTGGACACATATTATAGGTCAAGGCACCTTACCATCAAACATTTATGACTTTAAAACAATGTTGTGGAGACAGATCATCAGCTAAAACTTTCATTGAAGATAAGGGTCCTGCTTTCCTGAAAAATAGGGTTTGGTTCCATATGTTTAGGAGGGACTTTAATATGTCAAGTAGTGATGAACTATGTCATAGCCTATTCAAGAATTTCATGCTTAAGTTGTAAATGAAAAGTAATTTTTTCAAAGATAATTTATAATGATGTAATAAATAGGAGTTTGAGTCCTATTAGGAAAAGTCATCTTTAGTGTGTAGCTATAATTTTCTTATTAAAAGACATGTTTTTTCTGTTATATGAGGTGTCATAGGAAGAGTTTGATGAATCTAGACAAGAGGCATATCATCCCTACCATAAGAATGTCTATTTAAAGGAAAATTATCGAAGTTGTAAATGGTTGGAGACTTTTTGCATGAAACTGTTGCTTTATGTAATTTGAATTATATCAGTAATACAAAGGACTTCTTCTTGACAGACCTGAGATTCTCATGGATTTTTTAATATCTTTATGGTCTATATCTTTATTTTTACCACTTTTACTATATTTCATCTTTATTACTTAGAATTCATATGTTTATGCTCTAAATTCCTTTATTGATGAAATGATTGTGTTGCCCTACGTTCTATTTGTGATTTTCTTTTGTTAAAGACTCCTATCTGCCTCAACTTCCATGTCAAGAAATATTTCCACTGAATCCACTGATTTTTTGACTCTATAAGCCCAATGGTAGAAAGCTTGTATTCTTTCAACCTGTAACCATAAAAAAAAATTTATTTTCAAGAAGAGTTAGCCATCTAGTACTATCACTATCAAATATCATAAACCCCTTTGAGAGATCCCTCTTAGACTGAAGAGGCTAATCTTCAGTCAAAATTTGGTTTGAAGTCATTACATAGAGTTGTCTAATCGGCAGCCAATTAAGTACAATTTTGTGATAACAATTTCCACGTCTTTCTTCAAACCATCAATCTTAGCTTCCACGCCTTTTTTCAATCCTTCCATATTGCCTTCTATACCATCCATCTTAGCTTCCATGTTATACATCTTATCTTTCATGCCATTCACCAAATTATCCATACCTTTCTTCAAACCATCCACATTAGATTCCATTCATTTCTTTAAACCATCTATCTTAGCTTCCATTTCATTTTTTGTTACTTTTTGCGAGACCAAAATTTATTGCACTTTGTCTTCTAATTTTGATATATCACATTGCACTTATTCCTCTTCATGAGTCATAGTAGAGCCTTTTGATGGCTTAATGGATGTTGAATTATTTTTAGGGGAAATTTTAGAACTGAATACTGATATCTATGCTTCGATTTTCCCTTGGTGTTATGAGGAATTATGGATTACAGATAAAACATTCTTCCCTAGCTGTAGCGCTCATCTAGAAAAATAGGTTAAAGACTTTGCAACTAATTTTCCTAACAGTAAATAGACACACAGAACAAATAAAAAAACTTACTTGGAGTCCAATCGCTTCCTATTCTCGTTCTGTTGCTCTTCCTGTAGCTTGAAATCTAAGCTAGATCGCCAAAATATTTCCTACAAAGATGAACACTAAAGAGAAAAAGATAAAAATAATACAGATGTCTATTCAAGTTATTTAGTTAAATCAATAAAACATGAACCATATGCATCAAATAAGAATTCATAATATGAAAGAGAGAATCTTGTATAGATACATATGTGGGAAAGTAAGCAAAAATATTTATTAATGGATAGAAGGGGAGGTTAAACCCAGTGATTGATTTAGTGTCACCATCTCCAGCAGCTTCCCATCCTCATCACAATGCACATCTCTCCAGTAGCATGTCACTCAAATCAGTTCCTCAATTGAAATTCCACTAGCATTTCTCTACTCAAATTCTTCCTTCTCAAACACTAGGATATATGCTCAATTTATAGAGAAGCCGAAGGTATTTTTACAATCAATGACTTTCTCATAATAGGCAATACATGTTCCCATTCTTATACGTATCAAATGGACACATGGATTCAAAGTTTGACACATGTGAACTCTTGTAGAAGGCACTGGCCAAGTGGAGATTCCAGAACAATGAGAATTTCACTACCAATGTGACCAACAAACCCATGAGTGTCGGGAAGTGCTTTGCAGAGCACCCTTGAGTGGAGTTACTTTCATATGCAACACACTTAGTCCCTTTAGAGGTAGCACCGGTGAGCTCTCATATGATATATTATAAACTTCAAATCTTGGAAACCTTTGCAAATGAAAGTCGTGGATGATTTGTCTTGTTTTTTGTCTTAGGGCATGTAGCAACTGAAATGATAGGGGATGATAGACCCTATTCATTGGTTCTGGAGATGATGTCCAGTTAACCAGGTCATTGGGAATGGTGCCCAAATTTACCTATAACAATTTCCCCCTAAAGCATGAATTCAGAATAATAATAACAATATTTTGATTGAGATTATTTACACTATGATGGGTTGGAGATGAAGCAGAGTGGCAACCTGCATCAATATTACAATACATTACATCATGATATATCCTCTTGATCATAATTGCTGAGGGAAGGCATCCCCATGCTTAGCACATAAGCTATCTAATAACATGTACATAATTTAGAAATTCGTCTACATTGGAATGTTGTCCAATACAGACATGCCTACAGATATAGGCCCATGTTTGGATGACGATTTGTATGTAAGGTCACCATACATATGATGTGTAAAAAAATCCTGAAATCGCAGCTCGGATGGCTGATACTAGATCAGGGGTCTTCTTATCTCGTTCACTCGATCGTTCGGGTACAAGTCTAGCCATTCAAATATATGATTTGTAGTTGAACATGGAAAGACATCGTTTGATTGCTAGCTAATGGTGTGAGCTGTTAAAAAATGTGAGATAAGCACCTTTGATTTCAATGGCCTTGAAGGTACTGCAATACATTTCGTAATGCGTGAATAGATGATTTGATGTCGAACACCAAACAGAATATTTCAGTCAAAATTTCGGAAGAGAGGATGTTTTCAATGCTATAACAAGCCTCATGCTACTGGAATATGATGTTTCTAAGTGAACTTCATTGACAATAATTTTTCATCAACAAGAAGCCACCTTATTGCTAAACGAGAGTTACTAATTTCAGAGACAAAGGTATTAATTGATATAGCAATGTTCAGGGATGACTGTCATGAGAATGAAGATTTATGCGTATTGCAGAAGGATGAGTATTCACTGGATGACTTCTCTTCAACATATCGATGACATTAAGATGAGTTGGCAGCATTGACCGAAAACCAAAGTGAAGGTATGATGAACCATAGGTATTAATTAACTGTCAAGAAGATTACACAACCCAAACAGCCATGGTGACGGAGTGAAGTGTCATGTTCAAGAGCGACCTGCTACCGTAAAAAGTTCTATTCACTTTCCAAAATTTTCCTTAGTCATTTATCGATCAGTAATTCTTAATTTTTTAACAAGCTTGAGGAGGATAACATTTTCTTGATCTATAATTCAACCCTTTGGGAGAGAAAATGTATCACTATTTAATAATTTAACGAGCCTAGCGATGAATGAAACTCGATTCTTGTGAATATCGAAAAGCCCATCACTATTTTATGTTTTAACGAGCTTAACGACAATGATAGCCTCATCGTTTTTCATATTTTGAGAGTTTGAAAATGAGGATGAAAGAAAAATCCATAAGTAATTTTTCGTAAAGTTTTCGCTCAGATCCGAAAAAGTATAAAATAATATATGAGAGAACCTCTTTAGCCATGTTCAACCAAGGTATTCCCTTTTTGTAAATAATCTATCTCAGTATGTAAAAGGGTTAAACTTATACTGAGTGGATATCAATTCATTTACTTTTACGAGCTCAAAAATACAAGTGCTCGACAATATTTTCACATTATCAGATTCTGAAAAGAGCTGAAATAATACTCTAGGGGTTCCTTTTTTTCTATTATCAAAGCTTGAAAAATAATGAGAAAAATGTATTCTTTGTGGTCAAATCATTCTCAAATAAATTTGCACGACTAATCTGTTCATCAGTTGTAAGACTTTTTCAAAACAACATTAGATAGATTAAAAATACCTGTTTCATGATAAAAACATAATAAAATAATTTTCATAACAATAAATACCATTTGCAAATAATCAAATGACTAATAAAAATAGTTTTACTATTCATTTTTACCATTCCATAGTTACCATTTGCATTTTGGATCTTTGAACTTGATTTTTCCCCCGAACTTCAGCTGTTGATCACGATCATTTCTATGGACGGATTTCATTTCCATTTGATCCAGGTTAGTGCCATTAACCCTCTCTTTTATTTAGTAATCACTTCATTTCCATTCATTGCAATTTTTTAGGGTTTTGGGGCCCCTAGGGTAAATTCTACTTCCAAAGAGGGAAATGCACCCTTGGACATCGAAAAGTGTGTTACATAGCAGCTAAAATGAAGGCTACCTACATATACAATGCACTGTCTCTTGTCCTCGGTTGCATTGGGTGCAATATTCATTTTTGTTTTTTGAATTATGCCCGAAATTTGCCCAGTTTTTTGCATTGAATGGAATATAATGGTTCTTATGGTTACATTTCAAGTTTTCATTAGATTACAATGATGATTACATGGAGGGAAAGAGAGCATGAAGAACGGGATATGATTTCCCTAAATGATCTGGGCACAGTAGGAGCCCTAAGATATTGTGGATGGTTAAAGTACTTCCGGTTGTCAGGGATGAGGCAAAAAATAGAAATTTTGGAGTTCCTAGTTTGAGCATGGGATCCAGCTATTGAGGAATTTCATATTAAGAACCAAGTGGTTCCCATAATAGTAGAGGATGTATACTTTCTTACAATTTTGTAGAGGAGAGGCTTGCCTATTTCACTCTCAGGGTCTATTGTTGGAGGAGAGACTGTGAGAGATTATTTTTTGCAACATTGTTATCCAGGGGCAGAGCCAAGCAAAGGTGGAAACATAAACATCTAGTATGTTAGATATTTTCCTTTGAGAACTATTCTTTTCATGACCACAAAAGTTGCTAGCATCGTTACACTACATGTATCGAATACATCGTATATGTAGTATGCACTAGAGTGTACGGAGGCAACAATCTTCAACTGGTCTGAAGCTGTACTTTCTCAGATAAGAAAAAACTGAAAAAAGAAAAGGGAGGAAGGAAGAAGAACTTTAGTTATGTTTCGATCCTCATATCATTTTCTTTAGAACGGATTCCACTAATGCAGCCACAACATGTGACACTGGATGTGTGTAATCCTAGATATCCACAGATGTAGAGATGGGTAGAACTAATGGGTAGGTACAAAGGCCAATATACCATTGTGTTCTCAACTACGTTCTTCACCTAGTTCTGGTGACAGGTTGTCACCATCGATGAGTATGCTTACCCAGGCATTGATTTCCAAGGAGATCCAGATTTAGCTTTACTAGAAGGTGATCAGTGGGGTGCAATGGGTAAGAATGTTTTGACCATGTTTTTTATTTTCCTAAGGTTTATACATTTTTTTTGTATTTTTGATGTTTTCCCAAGACTAAAATAAATGTTTAATGTAATGAAAATGTTGGTCAGGTTCAACTGGTGGAGGAACCAAACTGTGTAGCAAACGAGCCAGCATAGAGGGTTGTCGGGAGAGTAGTCCTTCAGGATCTTGATATGGCTAAGACTCTAGCTGAGCTTTGGCAGCACATAGAGGGGTTTACCTTTGGGATTTTGGATTTCCAGATCGAAGAGTTACCCATGCGACTGCAGTGTCACACTATAGGTGTTCCTAACCATTGGATGTGATTACTAAGTAGGACAGATAGATATATAGCATGTTACCATGAGCACCACTAGTTTACTTTTGATATTTTGCATACATTTTGAGGTCAGATGACCAATGTGCCTTGGGCACAAATTTTTGTAAAAAACTATAACTATCTATCTATTTGATTTCAGTGTTTTTCTTATGTTTATCATGCAATCCTATTCAATGATGTGAATGTTTTCTTTACATAGGTTGCAAATGTTTGTCTAAAATTTGATTAGCTAAAGAATCAGTCAATGTGTTCAAATTTCTAGAAACGTGTTGATATTGAATAAAATCAAAGTGTCTTTCCAAAAGTCAAACTCTTAGGAACAATCTCTGCAGTGTTGGATTTCTAATAATATAAACATTAGTAAATTGTAATACCACAAGTTGTGAGTCTAACCTTATGATGATGTGGTTAATACCAAATGAAATGGAATCAAAGAGAATTTCAATCAATGTGCTATACTCAGAAATATTCTTCGTCGATGTACCAATAAAAATCCCTAGTAAGCTCACTAACTCATCATTTGAAGTGAAAATGGCCCATGCTGCAGAGGATATATTCTGTGTACTACGACTAGCACCATCAGCATATCCAACAAATGGTTCTGATGATTTAGGCATCTGCGATGAAATGTAAAGTGGATTACTAACGTCAAGAAAACTATAAAAACAAGCTAAGATAGTGAATTCAAATCAACATCATATATATACAATCAGGGAAAATTTTAAGGATGGAAAATTGTCTTGAAGTTTAAAAAATTGGCGAATCTCACTAGTCCCTAATATGCAAACTATAAAATGTTTATTGATCTATTTGTAAAATTATTCAAATTTATAATGATATTATATATACTATCTATATAATGTTGGAAATTTTTAACATAAAATAATTTTATATTGTAAAATTTGGGCGAATTATTTTTATAAAAAAAAGGAAATTGGCGAATATTTTTTTTTGGAAAAACCATTGAAAATTAGCCCACCTGCGAATATTAGCCCCTAAAATTTTCCGTGTATACAATATAATAAAAAAAATTACTATGCTCGTGATTAAGCATAGTAACATTTCAGATACAACCCATTTCTGGGCTGCACCAACGAAATTCCATCATAATCAAGTAACTCATAGGCACCCTTAGCAAGAACTCTTTTGACAATATAGGGGCCATGCCATAATGACTCAAATTTTCCTGTACCTATTACATCAGCTTCTTGGTCATAAAGTAGGACCAAGTCACCCTTTGAGAAAATGCGAGGCTGGACATTCTTTTCATATTGCACCTTTATACGTCTCTTATGCGCTTTGTTGGCCAATTGGGCTTCATGACACATTGCATCAAGATGGATGAGGTTAAAAATATGTGCTTCTTCTTCTTAAGTGTCAGGTAACAAGTCAATTGCAAGTTTTAATGGCAATATTTCACATTGGATTGGAAATATAGCTTCTAGACCATACACCAATTGAAAGGGAGTAAATCCGATTGCATTTCTCACCGAGGTTCGATATGCCCACAAGGCTGAGTACAGGATAAAATGCCAGTTTATTTTATGAAATCATATAATTCCTTGAAGCATAGATTTAAGAATCTTGTTGATAGCCTCAACTTGTCCATTTGATTTTCGATAATAAGGAGTAGACTTATCATGTGACAATCCCAACTTGGTAGTTAATTCAGTCATCATGTGGTTACGAAAATTCTTCCCATGATCTCTAACTATAGCCTGCGGGACCCCAAACTGTGCAATAACATGATTAAAGAAAAAAATGCAACTGTCTATCTTGTGTTGTTGAATGTAGGCATCCCTTCGGCCCGTTTGGTAAAGTAGCCGACTGCGACAATAATGTAACCGTTCCCCCCAGACGAACGAGGGTTACAAGTCATGAAGTCAATAACCCATTTTGAAAATGGTCCCACATAGATAACAGGATGTATTAGCACTGGCGGTTTGCGGATTTTACGATCAAATATTTGGCACACATGAAAAATTCTGACCGCGAGGATGCAGTCACGAAATATGGTAGGCAAAAATAACTGGCATGAAGTATCTTCTGCGCGGTAGCATATCCATATAAATTTCCACCACAAGCCCCAACATGAAAATTATTTAAAAAAAAATTCGCCTCCTCATGAGTGAGACACCTTCTTAAAATAGTATCGACACCACGACAATAAAGTTTATCGCCAACGATCAGATAATATTTGGCTTGGTATCGAATACGTCGTTGTTTAGAGCAAGAGGTATCAAGCCAAAAATTTTGAGTTTGGAGATAAATGATGAAATATCCATACCAAGGATCAGACGATCCTATCAGAAACAGATACTCATCAAGAATTGACGGTTCTGACGTAGTTTTAGTACTATTATAGGGAAGGTCACAAAGAAGCTCAGCCAAAACTAAAGACATCTTTGACATGGATTTTATGAATTCCAAATCAAATTCCTGCAAAATGACAATCCATTTTGAATATTCCCCCCCCAGCAATTGATGTGATAAGATATAAGTCATGGGGTTGCAATTCAAAATGATAGTGGTCTTTCGGAGAAGGATATAGTGGCGAAATATTTGGACAGCTTGAACAACTTTCAAGGCAAGATTTTCTACGTACAAATAATTCACATCCATATCATTGATATTATGACTCAAATAATAGATCAGATGTTCAATTCCATTTTATAGTTGGACCAAAACCATATCAATGGTCATTTCAGCCGTGGCGATATATAGGAAATAATCATTCTGATAATTGGGGGGATACATTAATGTTGCTCATACAAGAGTATCCTTGACAACATCAAAAGAAGCTTATGCAACATGGTCCGAATGGAAAGGAACCCCCTTTTTCAAGAGTCGAGTAAATCCTTTAGCCATTTCGGCATAGTTTGGAATGGACCTTCTTAGGAAGTTATCCTTGAATCTTTTGTATCTGAAGTAAATTTGATGGTGTAGGAAAATCAAGAATGGCTTGAACCTTCAATGGATCAATTCGAATTCCTTATTTTGAGACTACGAATCCAAGCAAACGACAAGAAAAAACACAAAAAAAACATTTATGTGGATTGAGGTGTATTTTGTAGTGTCGATAGCGTAATAAGATGGCTCTCAAATTCATCGGGTGATCAATCCAATTTCGCGAATGAGAGGGTAATTCATCTAGATAAGGTTGAACAATGTGCTTGATGCCATTGAAATCATAATCCATTTCTCTTTGAAAAGTTGCCCCAGCGTTCTTTAAACCAAACGGTAATTTCCTATAAGAGAATGTGCCCCAAGGATAGATGAATTTTGTCTTATGTTGATCCTCTTGGTGGATATTGATTTGATTGTAGCCAAAAATCCATCCATGAACAAAAAAATTTCACATCCAGCACAATCGTGAATAATCTGGTCGATAAAGGGAGTAGGATAGTTGTCTTTTGGACAAGAAATGTTGACATCCTGATAATTGATGCACTCTCTAATGGTTCCTTGTTTTTTCATGACAGGAATAATATTGGAAACCAACTCAGTTAGCAGAACAGGGTAAATGAAACCAACATGGAAAATTTTTTCAACTTCTGCTTTGATGGTAGAGGCTTTCTTTGGATGAACAAGACGAAGCCGTTGATGCATCGGTTTGACATCAGGATACATATTAATAGTGTGTTGAACAATACTAGTATCTATGCCTGGCATTTCCTCGTAAGACCAAGCAATACATTCCGAAATTCATGAAATAGAGAGCGATATGTTTTGAGTTCTAATGGAGAACAAGACACACCAACATGAATATTTTCCACAATGCCAGGTTTGGTCAAAATATCGATAGAAATGGTTTCTTCAATATTTGACAGATTTTTCTCATAATCGATTACATTAATAGCTAAAGAAGTCGGAAAGAAATTTTTGATTGATGGGTGATATAGTTCACTAAGATAATTTTCTTCATAATCAGGAAGATGGTAACGATGATGATAATATTCCCATGGTTCTCCTCCTGACATCATGGCTTCCAAAGCATTCTCATCTGTCAAGAAAATTGAGGAAAATGGATCAGATGGAGTACCAAAATGTTAGGTCCCTATATCACTAGTATAGCCCCTTATTATTGTTAGTGTAAACCCCTTATTGTTATTTTTGTACCCTTTTAACCCCAATTTTGTTATTATTGTGCCCTTAAATTATTATTGTTAGGTCAGCTAGGATTACATTGTGGCCCACTAGGATTACATTATGGCCCCATGGACTCCTATATATAGAAAGGAGGTTTTGTGAATTGTATCAACCAAGAATTGTTCATTTATGTAATGTATTGGAGTTTTCCCCCTCGAAGAGGCTCATTTCTAAGGCGTTGATATCTCTATTCTTCTCTTTTTGGAGCTGGTTACACAACATTTGGAATCAGAGGTTTGGATTCTAGGGTTTCGCTGCTCCAAACAGGTCATCATGGCATTTTCGCTATATATTTTTTTCTACGAAGGTTCAGAAGCTGAAATTTTTAGCGTACGAAGCCGAAATCTTGAGGAAGCTTGTGTAAAAATTTCAGAGCTTGGTTCACAATATTTTTGGAGATATGATCTGTGGAAGTCAGGTCTTTTTTCAGGCTCCTAAACAGGTCATCGTGGCATTTGCGCTATAAATTTTTTTTGTACGAAGGTTCAGAATCTGAAATTCATATGGTGCGAAGCTGAAATCCTGAGGAAATTCGTCAAAAAATTTCAGATCTTGGTTCGCAATATTTTCGGAGATATGATCTGTGGAAGGTAGTGCTTTTTTAGGCTTCTGAATTTCATCTCAAAGAGGTGATCGTGGGAAAATTTCAATAACTCTCTCTCTAGAGGTTAGATTGGAGTGCCGTAAAAATTGGTCACAAGTAAACAGCCTGTAGTTTCTTGGATATCAATTTCAGAGACAAAGAACAAAGCAGTGACACGTGGCAAGTTGTACAAGTTCGCTCTACTGAACCAGTCCAAAATTAGGTCATTGTGGGAGATTGGACAGAAATTTGTCTTGGAGAATCCAAATCAGGTCAAACCTGTGGCATTTGAAAGAAGCTTCAGAGGGCTACTACAGGGATGAATTTGAGATATCTAAGATTTTCAATTACAGAGATAATTCAATTTCAATATCGAGCTCCTAAAAGCTAGTAAAAGGTGCATCACCAAAGACATTTTCAGTGAGACTTTTGGTGAGGGTCGTTAAAGGCCCATCACTAATTCTCTCTTTGGTGACACTTCTAGTGACGAACTTTTAATGACCCTCACCAATACTCTTTTTGTTACTTTTGGTGATGGTCAAAAAATGTCCGTCATCATTGATCATTCCAATGAGTTTTTGATGACGCTATGTGCCTGTTAATATATTTTTTGTCAAAAGATAACAATTTAATACCATTATTGTGGAGTATTTTTTATAATATGTCCAAGGCCATAGTGGTTAGGGTCAATCAATTTTTTAAGAAGTAATTAGTGTGTATCATTTCCCTCAAGTAATGACTAGTCGAATAGAGATTTCCTATGAGTCAACACATGATTCATATCTATTAAGTTTACTATCTAGCAAATTCCCTTTAGTAAAGTTCCACTACTATGTGTAGGAAATATATTATTTAATACATAATCAAGCTCTGACAATTCTATTAATAGGAAAGACCTAACAATCCTCAACAATCTGAGCACACCTTAAATTAATTCTTTGGCACACACTAACATTTCTTAGCACCCCACATGTCTTGGAACATCTTTGTACCTAGAACATCTTGTGATGACACTGACGCCCAAGCACATGGTGGCATGCGCTAGCACAACATGGAACTCTCCTAGCATGTGTTGGCATGCTGCATCTAGTCCCTAACATGCCCTGGAACACCTTGGTCGAATGCATTGACATACATTAGCACTTGGCACACAATGCCACTTGGCATGTATTGGGACCTATTATTAGTGTGCCTAGCATGCCCCTTTTCAAAAATATAAATTCCTAACTTATTAACCCTCTTATTGGTTCTTCCTTTTGTTGTCTTGACACATATTGACGTACCCTGGTACCCTGCGCCACATCCTTAGCACCTAGCATGTATTGGCATATCTTGGCACTATTAATTGGCACATGATATAATTAGCACCCCGTGGAACTCCCAAGCACACTTTGGGAATTCTTGACATGCTTGATATTCCCTAGCATGCCTTACCAATGATTAGCATGCCTTGTCACTCCCTCCTTGGCATGACAACTAACACTCATTAACACTAGTCTCTAGTAGTACACGTTCCTCATATTCATTAACTTCCATGAATTATTTCCTACTACTCCTTAACACTCATCAACATGCATTATCACTCTCTAGCACACCTTAACACCCTTCAACATTCCCTTCCACTTCATAACATGCATAACATTAGTCCCTGACACATATTGGTGCTTGGCACGTGTTGGCGCTTGGAAAGTTTTAGCATGCATGGAATACGTTGAGATGCCTTGGTATGATTTGGCATGGTTTAATATTAAATTTATTTGTCATGATCAATTGTTGGAAAGTAGATGAGAAGCAACAAAGGAATACTTGGCACTTAGAATACACTAAGACTTTGTACTTGGTACCTATTGCCACCTAGTGTTGGTGTGCCTAGCATGCCCCTCTTGAAAAAGGTAAATTGAGGACTTATTAACCCTTTTATGTGTTCATTTCATTGTAGTTTAACTTTTTTCTCCATTTTGTTGTCTTGACAGTCCCTGACACGCATTGACACACCCTTTCACATCTTGGCATGCCTTGTCACTTGGCACATATTAGCATGTTTGACATGTATTCCCACTATTTGGCACATCAAGGGGGTGAAGAGAGATGTAGTCCTAAAGTAGGTCGAGTGCGAGGGTCGAGTAAGGGTTGTTAAAGGGAGGTCATGATCATCCTCCAAGAGCAATATCATCATGTGAGGGTTCAGAAGAATGTTGCATACCTTAATGGTCGGTTTGCACTAGGAAGTAGGATGGCATATTGTTGCTTCTCTTCTGGTAGATCAAGCTTAAGAGAGGTTTCTCATGAAAATCTGGGCATGTGATTTCAATGGTGTCTTTGTGTGAAGACTGCATCAAATTCTGAAATGCTGAAATTTGCAACAAGAAACGGTGAGATTGGAAGCCAGAAAGGACAAAAAAAAATGCACCCACACTAGTGAGGAATTTTGATGCACCAGGAGTGAGGAATGTGGGGCATCCAAATTATTTTTCCCTTAAATAAATTGTAATTTCATCTCATAACAACTTGTGTCAGTTAATTTAGTCATGATAACCGAGTTAGCTCAAGAAATTCGAGTTGAGGGTCTAAGATGAGGCATCTAGAGGGATTCTAATATTTTTGGGGTCCAGTTTAAGTTGGTGCATTAGTGGGGTGAAATTGTAATTAACTCAAATGAGTTAAAATCAGTTTAACTAGTTCTAATTGAGTGATGAGCTAGTGAGAGGTCTAATGAATTAAATTAGATTTAATTCATAATGAGTGATCAATCAGATAACTGATAATTCGCTATTAATAGTTGCATGCCTGTCAGTTTCGTGGAATACCCAATTGAGATAGAGGTTAAAGGGAACATAACTATCAGTTGTATTCAGAGAAAATTTCCCATGCGAAATTATAAAGTCATTGGGAGGCCATGATGGATTCCGCAATCAAGGAAGACTGATTTTCCTAATTAATAAGGAGTTAATTCCCTAGGAATTGCATGAGCAAGGAAGGCTGAAGTAAGGATGAGAATTGGCTAAGTACTAGATTGAGTTTGCCTAGATCAACGGGAGACAATTGACAGAGTGCTGAAGAATCTCATGAGAGATTAAGCATTGTATTGTTTCATGATTCCTTGACTTAATACACAATAGAGATAGAGGGGTTTTGAGCAGTTGCTTTCCCCAAATACATCATGTTGCTGTGCGATTGATAATTTATTTCTCTTACTTATATGTGATTGTGCGATTGTGTTTTGTTTCCGCAAATTGTAGGAAGGATTCAATATCTTTTTCTAGTAGGTTACAAGATCAGAATGAATCTCATTGGTTAGATTTTCTGCATGGTATCAGAGCAGGAATTTTTTGGGCGGTGAGTTTGCAAAGAATATCTAAAGATTTTGGTGTGAATTTTTCAAAAATAAATAGAATATTTGGATTCCTTGCAAAAATCTACCTAAATGGAAAAAACAAATCAGTCGAATCAGAGCTTGAATGAGGGAGATATCATTGATTTAAAATCAACTCTTTTTTAGAAACTTTTTGTAACGTCGAGACAATTACATTGTGTGCGAGTCAAGAACCTATATGCACTTGAGGTACCAGATGCATGCAAAGCTTTAAGGAGAAAGGCAGAAGTTAGAGACTTGGTGGTTTAGAGGGAGCATAAATTACCTCTCAAAGTGCATCCTCATGAGAAGCAGTCTCAGAAGGTTGTGGAGTAGCTACCATAATTGGAGAAGCAGAGAGGAGACCGAGTGGAAGCATGCACTCAAGAAGAGACCTCCATGAGGGGGAAATTTCGAGCCAGATGGGAAGAGGGAGAAATCATACCTCGAGGTGTAAGGTGGGGTGATGTGTAGACATAATTCCAAGATAATAAATTTGGGCAAGGTCCATTGAGATGGCGTGTCTCATGGATCGAACCTGGCTACGAGGAGCCCACAGTATAGTAGTAGTAGGAAGGATCAATTAGATTGATGTAGTCATATGTCAGCAAGACAGAAATCAGAGTGACATATGTCAAATACTATAGCACAAATCAGAGTTGGCAATAGTTCAAAGGGCACGGATGCAGATGTCAGAAGCAGCATAGAGAATCCAGTACTAGACAGGTGTAGTAGCTAGCAGTAGTCAGAAGACTCTGATGACAAATGCATTATACTGATTCAGTTGTTCAGAAGGATTCAATGCCTTGCTTTAGTACATTACAAGATCAGATTGAATCACGTTGGTTACATTTTCTACATGAAATAGATGAGAGGGTTGATACCATCTTGCCTTGTGGTGGTTAGTAGGCCGCAAGGTTTGTGATAAATACCAACATAAATGGAGGAGGGCTTGCACTGTAATTTAGAGCCATAATAGAAGTTGACGCAGGCATAATATTGATTGAGTTAACCCTAGTTTGAGGGTCGACATTGAGATCTGAAGTTCATGTCAAGATTCAGTCAAAGAAATGCCCAAAATCTATGGATCCATATGAGCTAGGTCGAGTCCCTTATGGAGGCAAGAGTCGTGTTTTTTCTATGTGCGGATAGGGTTTGTTCCACGACAATTAGAAGTACATAAGTATGATGCCCTAGTTAGGACAGTTTCCTAGCATGTTTAGTTCATAAGGTATGCCCTTAAGACTGTGACAAATTTGTGTAGAAGAAGACGGGTTGTGACCCTTAGAGCGAGGTTTATTTCTGCAATAAAGACCACAGATCTGGAAGATGGTTTGTAGATTCAGTATGTGTGGAGACAACATATACAAAGGAGGGTGGAACCTGAGTAGAAGATTGAGCATGCAGAATAAATGTGCCATATGAAGAATGGATTGACATGCAGAGGAGTTGATTTTGGTGGAATTTCCATAGAGTTTTAGACAAAGATCTGAATAAACCTATAAAAAATTAGTAAATGGACTATTAGTGGCTGATTTGTGACCCTATTTTAGTCATCTACATATTGTTAGAAGTATGATAAGAGGAGTAGTTCATATTTTTTCATAGATTGGACAACAAAGATCAAATTGTCGATACACAAGAACAATGATCTTGAGAGGACTCAAACCATTGTTAGGTGGCAGATTTGAAGAGCCCTAGATGAAGACAATATTGTGGGCCCTAGATCAGTAAAAATAATTGATTGTGGTTGGGCAGATTGATGGTAGTCCAAGTACAGTTGGAGGGTTGTTAGGTTACTGTTAAAGAAGAGCCCTGAATCTTGTTTTGGTGAAGGACAACAAAATTGGTAGAAGGGAAGGTGTATAGGGCCTAAGGATGTGCATACTTTGAAGGACTAAAGTAACAGTCAAGTGGGCCAACCAACTAGCCCTAGTTCACTATATTGTAGAGGATTGATTCAGTGAGAAGAAGGGCAGTCTCCATAGCCCTGGACTTCTCATCTTGGATCTATAGTATGGCAAAAGTGGGAATACTAAAGAGTTGTTCACAAATGGATTTGTGAACAACTTGTTACCACTCAAACAAGTAGTGGACCTAAAAGGGGTTCCTAAGAGGGCAACTGCTGGGACAAGGGAAACAATGGAGGCTTAGCCCATTGTCACCACAGCTAAGGCTCCTTACTCTTCACGGAATTTCACCGATGGGTGGAGTCTTGGTAGTTTAGGAAGTCACTTGTAGAGTATAGGTCCATGAATAGGTGGGAAGTGACCCTCGAAACCCTTTCCCTAAGATAAAATAAAGAGTGGGACTTGCTTTCCTTTTAAGCAAGGGAATTTATCTTCTAGGGAGAGAGGAGGGGGATTGAAGGGTTGAGGGAGAAGAATAAGACTTATGAATGAATTTCTTAATCCCTAAAATCCTTTGGCAACTTCGATTCCCAAATGGTCCTTGATGAAAGGCCTTTGACACCAAATGGGACCACACGGGGCCAAGTGGACCCAGCCCAGGTTCGGGGATGAAATTTAGCAAGAAATGATGTTCCTATCTTGGACAAGGTGATGGGAAAGGATCAGACAAGAGTTTTTACTTCGATAGGTCAAATTGATCCTACTAGGTTCTATCCTTGGGAACACCTAGGAAAAACTTGATCCTAGAGCTAGGGCTTGAGGTATCTGGAGATTCCACCGTCAGAATTGGCCCAAGTTCGGAGGAGAATGAGGGCAGCCAACAACGCAACTGCCTCTAGGAGATATAAGTTTTCCTCTAGCTAGATTCTTGGGAAATTGTTGCCCTAGGTGACCTAATGGGGCTAGACCTAGGGAATGTGAAAATTTCTTAATCTAGGAAACCCTACTGCAATATCTTTATTTAGTTCTCCTACTTGAATTAAGTTACAAGTTAATTTCTGGAATATTCAATAAATTAGCGAAGTAAATAGTAAATACAACCAACAACCTACACATATAGATCAAACACTAAATAACATGCTCATAGAAAAAGTGACACATGGATTTTTTGGACAACTGTCCCCGGAAAAAACCCAATGCGGGAAAACTGGTGCAGCTAGCTCTAGAGGGTTTTCATTATTATGCAGTTTCTAAGTACAACAATCCCGGGCACCAAAACTGGTTCACCCAATAGAGAAATAAAAACTGCAATAATACACTACTCTGAATCCCTCTACGTCAGCCTTACTGGCTTGCATCGGCTTCTGCGCTGCTCAGTAAGGGCCTGCGTCACACTTGAAGGGCTTACACTACCCCTGCGCTACCCTGACTGGGCCTGCGTCAGCCCTGCGTGGCCCCTGCTGCCCCTGCTGGGCTCTGGCTGGACTGCGTGGCTCCTGCTGCCCCTGCTGCTCTAGCTAGATGGAATGCTTAAGCAGAAAAAACATAGGTAAGAAAGAAGGCACTGGCCAAAGGTAACGCATAACAGTTATAAAAATTGAAGAAATGAAATGAAAATGGATCAATGTCCACAAATAACTGAAATAGCTCAATGGGACTAGAGAGTAAAAGCTTTGAAAACAACAATAAGTGCTTATAGCATCAGCTAAGAGAACAGAGGAGACTAGGTCATGAGATTAAAATGTTGTATAATTGTTGGCACAGGAAAACTGTAGAACTGTTAGAGTAAATCTTTGCAGGTACCATTAGTTGGTGATCATCGATAATCATTTCATTTCATCAAATACCTTGATGAATGGCCCTTACAAGCTATTTGCGTAGACAAACCCCATAGAAGTTGTGTGATGGAAAAATATTCACACTATATTGAAGAAAACACCTACCAAATATGGATGACATTTCAAAAGGGGCAAGAAACAATAGAGATATAGACATCGAAAAAGTTAAAATTCTAGGGCAACAAGAAAGAAACTAGGTAGCGTGGTAGAAAGCACAACAAAGAAAATTATAAAAATGGAAAACCCTAAAATTAGCACCAATCCAAACATCACCACAATTTTTTTATTTAACTCTAAATCTCCAAATTCATCAAATTATATCCTATATTCAAACCTGATCCTCTCTGTTAGCCATTCTGAAGATAAGGCTGAGAACTTACTACAGAACCATCACCTACATGTAGTGATCTTATTCTGTGACCAGACAACCTACTTTCGTGAAGACACGGAAAGGTAAACACTCTCTGAAAAGATTTTCCATACAGCCCAGGTTGAGCAACCACATATACATCACCAGTTTTTTCTCTTCAGATTTGTAACTTAGAAGAGCTTTGTCTAACCACCTCCGGGTTGCTCCCAGAGTCACCCAAGAAAGCCCTCTAAGCATCATCCTCTTTCTGTAATACCTAATTAGTAATTTAATTAACCATAACAATTTCTTGATCATGCAGGTATTTCAGATATATTGCCAATAAGCATAAAGCTTTCATGTTAAACAATCAAGTCAAAAGACTTTAGACTATGATGCAAAAAATACAAAGAAACCTCACCAACACTCAAAGGAAAAACAAAGTCAAACCTCTACAAAGTATAAATAGATATTTGATAAACTTCATTCCACCACTAAAATGTGCTTAACTAAAGAAAATTTTAATTAATGTGCTTTCAAGACAAAGCTTTCAAGGGCAGTGATGTTATAAACATACCCCTACACCTCGTGAACAATCAATGTGTATAAGTAGACCATCATAAGGCTCATTTTAAACATCGTTATTATCATTTTATAAATCTTTTTTATTAAATCAACAAGAAGCAAGCAACAATTGCATTCAGTTCCACTGAAGCAAAGTATATGGTAGTTTCATATACTTATTATGAAGCTATCTAGATTTGCAACTTGATTGTAGAGTCAACCAATAAGTTGTTGAAGCCCAATATTGTCTCTTGTGAGAATCAAAGTTACATCAAGCTCTATGAAAATCCAATGTGTCATGACCATTTCAAACACATTGATATTAAATACAATTTCCTAAGATTCCAAGTTCATTAGGGAGTTGGTAGTGTTGGACCACATTCTGACAAAGTTGCATATGGTTAATAGTTTGACAAAGCTCCTAACAAAGGGAAAGTTTGACAAGTTGGGGGAGAATCTTGGGTTATTGGAAAAAAAAAATCTCAAGAGTGTTAGATTACCTAGTTGGTTCGAGTTGGTCTCACCTTAGCCTTGAGAAGTTGAGCAGCACCAGGATTGCAAAGCTAGATTGCGGTACACCAATCAGAAAGATTCTTAAATACAGCTAGAAGCTTATAACGACACTTTCGAGGATAGACGAATTAGTTGTTGGGTCACATCCACCAAGTATGGCACACTAGTTAAGGAGATTAACACCATCATCTCAGGTGCATTCATGAGTGCACACTTATGGAATGAGGCACCTTCAGGAGAGGAGTTATATCTACTATGATAATGCACTACTCTCAAAGAAAATCCTTGCATACAAGGCAAAGTTATGAGGGAGTTTCTCATGCTCAAGGGAGATGCACCACTAACGCTATCATTAGCCTGTTTTCTAACAACACCTTCTCTTAACTTATAAATGAAAAGGATGGGCACACTAGTTAGACATTTGTAGAAATAGATAATAAGAGTAAGTACTGTTAGCTTGTAGGTTGTAGTAGGAGCTTTTGTGAGATGACAACTTGCTGTGACATTCTTCTATTTGAGTAATAAATACTTCTATGAAATTGTTTTTGGAGCTTGCTCTTTTTATCCTGAATTCTCATATTGCAGATTTGTGTAGAGTGGGCCTAATATATTTGTTGTTTTAATCCACTGTACATGCTGTGTTTGCACTCTTGAATTTACATCCTTCAATTTCTGCTTGTACAAATATGAAATTTTGATAGGCAGATACTAAAGTTCAGTCCTGCTGTTAGGATTTTTTAATTCTCTTAGGGTATTCTCTTGTTTTCAATACATGGGTATTTTTACTAGGAAATCTCACCCTAAAAGTCAACTATTGAAGAATAAATCCTATGCTAAATCACACCTACCTTCTTATTTTTAAGATCTTCGTGAGAACTCAGCTATGACCCTTAAAGTCAGTGCCCTTTAGCAACTCGAATGGTGGAATGGAAGGCATTTCAATAAGAGGTAAACTCCTTTATCCTTCACCTTTGTCAAGACCTCTAGAGACACCTACAATCTACACCCCTCCTTCGACTCAACATGAAATTTTGTTTTTTTCTACTTCCTTTACATACTCATAAGAAGAGCTCATGGTTGAAATACTAGGACAACAAAATGGGGCACACTATCTCTTTATAAGGTTTCAAGGGAGGGGTATTGGAAAATAACCATCGCATCCCCTACAACCCTTAAGACCTTTTCAACACATAAATGAAACGATAGACTCATAGCTAGAACCAAAGATAGATCTCAATGTTCAAGGCAAAACCCAAATAGAAAGAATCACACCATGGATTAAACATTGGCATTGAGTTTTGGTAAAATTAAGGACCTCCTTTCAAGATCATGATCTTACTTTTAGCATTTTCAAATGGAAGATTTAAAACCCACATTAAAAATGGGAGATTTGCACATTAGAATTTGCAACCTTTGCCCAAGACGAGTATATCTAATGGACTAGCTTGGATATGTCAGGTCTTGGATTTCTCAAGTACCCAATCAATGTTTTTGAGGCTAACTCCATAGCTCCAACGAAATTTAATACTATTGAATAGGCAACTTGAAAAATATCTCTAATAGGAGACATTTTTCCTTCCTTTTGATTGATTTACAATAAACATTAGTGCCTCTCCTTTCTTATCTTCCTCTTCCATTCTCCCAAAAAAATCATTAATATTATATCATAAACACTTTATATAGGTAAGCATTGCAATCATTTTCCTCAACTCACGGGGCACCTTTACACCTCAACCCATGCAAGTGGACCTAAGTCCATGGTACAACCCATCATACTCTGAGAGGGTTCTAATTATCTCCTCAAAACCAGGGCATAACACATCTTACAATGCCAAATGGTTAAGACATCTCAAACTTGTGGGTTTTTTCCTTCATGAAACATAATATAGCTAGTGCTCATCAAACACAATGCACTAACATCGCTAACGCACACCAAAAGTACAAGATACCCATAGGATGTGGCCTACACCCTTGCACCTCCCTGACACTCCATGAAAGATCTACTCCAATGGTCACCTTCTAAGTTCCAATAACTCCTTTTGCAACACGACAAAACCACCTATATATGTTGCAACAACCTTGCCAACTTATTTAGTGGGTTCCACATATATTTCACATTTCTTCTTTGTCTTGCAAAGTGGTAGTGCCAAGGAGAGGGTATCAATTTCGATCAAAGAATGTTCAATTAATACCACTGCTAAGTTGCCTTCGTGCAACTTGTCAAATATCTTAAGTTTGCTTCAAAACTTCTCATGGTGCTTAACTTGCTTTTCTACACCTCTAAGTGAGACTACAACCCCCCAAAACTTCTCTAAGTATTCCACCTCTTCAACCCTTGTTAGAGTCTTCTTAGACGTGCACTCATGCCTCAAGAAGAATACAACACTAGCATACCAAATGTGCATGCTCGTTCCATATTTTAATGCCTCGCTAAAACCACATTATCACACTCCCTAAAATGAAATGTTCACATCTTAAGACAAAACACATATTTTACTTATGACAACCTGAACTATGAGAGTGACTTCGAGATGACTCTATTTTCTCAAGATGAAAACATAATCTCTTACAACCCCATTCACACAACCATTTGAATATATTTATCCTAAAGAAGAATATACACCCTACTCCTTCCAAATTTGTCATATGACATTTAAGAGACTAACACTTTTTAACTATTAAATCCACTTACCATAAACTCTCTTTTGTTAACCGAGTAGTCTTTAGTGCGAATTTTTGAAGGCTTTTACGGTGTAATTTCTCTAAAATCCGGCATGAATTTATTGAAAAGAGAAGTTTGATTGCTAACCTTGCACAATCAAAGTGCCCTAGGGGTTTTTGAGGGTGTTGAATCCATATATAGAATCAAAAAACCTGTTTAAATAACAAAAACCAAGATTTTACCTCAAAAATTTTCACCAAATTCCAACACCTGAAACTCCACTAAAGTCAACTCCATTATTAACACCCACCCAATATAAAAAAAAGAAAACTTAAATATTTTCAATACAACTAAATTAAAAGTACTTTTACATTAAAATTCCAAAAATACAACATTCCCATCCTAACAAATTTTAATAATAAAATCATTACATAAAATAAATAATCTTAAAAATATATTTTTATTAATAATAATAAATATGCGAAAATATAAAAAAGAAGAAACTTTCCATCACAACCCAAAATATAGCGTTAGTTTTTCAACTACTATTAAAAAAACCTTTGGAAATAAAATTATAGGATTTTTGTTTTTGTTTTTTTTTTGGGATGATTTACAAAGCTCGTGGCAACCCAAATGTTCCCAATGTTCCGAAGTAGTAATTTTTTTTTTCAATTTTTACAGGGCGGGAACGAAAACGTTTGCTCTCAAAGTATCTAAGTAGAATCTTTTCCCTTTGCACAGGGCGGGAGCGGGAGCGAAAACCAGATTGAAGAGAATTGGGGCTTGGGGTTTTACCAGTGGCAGACCGGCTATCCGATCTCGAACCCCACCATCGGATCTTCAGTCCATTGACGGTTGACGACGCTACATTTGTTCTATTTTTAACTTCACTGCTTTTCCACTGATTTTTAATGTTCGACCTCGGTACCTGGATCATCAACATCTTGCAGCAAGTGCAAGTGAGGCCAGTGGAACGAAGCTCTGGGTGTACTCCATCAAATGCATCAGAAGGGAATCTCAGTCGATTTCAATACTTATGCATCTCTTTTGCAGGCCTGCGGTGATGCCAAAGCACTAACGCAAGGCTACACCCAACATGGGTTTCCCGTTCCTGTCACCGAATTGGTTAGTATTCTACATTTGTCTCCACTTTTGGTTTCTATTCATTAACATAGGTCCTATCCATGTTGGGCTAGCTTTGATTAGCACCCTCTCTGGTTTTCTTAGGTTTACATGGCGGTTGGTTGTTATAATTACAAAATCCAAATTTATATTCGTGGAAATCGCTGCTATTTTTATTTTGTTGCAGATTAGTTACAGGTTAAATATATTCTAATGCATGGCACTCTGTTAAAGTTTGGAGTAAGGGGAAAATTTAATTAAGATTTGATTAAATTATGCATTCTCAAAGAATGTTTCTCAAGCTGTCTTGAATGTCGCATGTTTGGGTTTTTTCTTTTAATGATTTCCTGCTGATGGGATTATATGTGGAAACCCCTGCTACTTTTATTTTGTTGGAGATTAGTTATATTCTAATGCATAACATTCTGTTAAGGGAAATTTACTAGAGCTTTGATTAAATTATGCACTCTCTAAGAGATTTTGTCAAGATTTCTGAAATGTCTTATGTTTGGGATTTTTGTATAAAATGATTGTAATCTGTGAGTATTCTAAAGGACCATGTCTCTAATAAAGGTAGTTGGTTCTATCTTGGCTACACGGTCATATTTGGAGGCAGAGTATTTCCTGTGAACATTAGTAAGCTTCCCTTCCCCTGCCTTCTGATGATAATGCACCATCAGCTTGGCAGATTCCCAAAGTTGCATTCAATACTTCCATTCCAACATGGAATTCTTTTCAGGGTACATTGTGCAGTATAAACTGCAGCCGCCGCAAGCATGGAGTGTTGATATCTCAACATAGTGTACTCCACCAGGAAGAGCTCCATGAAGAAAAAAGATGATCTCTCTGTCTCTTCATCAGATTGAGCTACCTTCAGCAATCTCTTCATGAAGACACAAGGAGTTGGCACTGCCATATTGAAGTGCAGAGTACTAAGTATCAATCTCTCCATTTGTAAAACTTATCCTTTAGTGTACGCATTGTCAGAGATAAGAACGAAGTTATCAACCACAGGAACAGAGGCCTCCGCATACTTGCATGCCAAAAGCATGTCGGTGACCCCTACAAGCATGCCAAAAGCATGTCGGTGACCCCTCAGGATTCATAATATTTTGTTCAATCTGTTTATTGCCGAGGTTTATATATTTCCTGGTTTATTTGGTTATAGGTCAGCAGTACACTGGTGGAGTTTTCCAGCACTGGATCAAGTTTGATTCCCAACATTTTAGCCCATGAACATTGCACCTATCTCACATACATGGGAATTCCCAGAGCGAAATCTCCCAAGTGTTTCATCATGGGAATTCCCGAAGCAACATGTCCCAAGTGTTTCATAGCAATACCCAAAGCGACAGATCCCAAGTGTTTTCTGCACACAAAAATTGGGCGGTTTCTCTTGAAGAAAAGAGATTTTATAGATTTCTAGGTACATCAACAAGAATGTTGAAAATAATTAATTTATTTTTTCTTTTTTTACCAGAATGTGGAAAAGAATTCTGATTTATTTACTTATTTGGAAACGTCATTTTGCAGAGAATTATAAACCCCACAGTGCACATCACATTACCAAAAAGTAAAACATTTTCTCCGCCTGATAACCTGCTCATGCACTTTGCTCCTAGCCCAGTTGACATAATAAAATTAAGTGGGTTGAGAAAAATCCCGTGAAAATTGAATCATCAAGTTGATAAATACTCCGGTCGTCATATTCAATTGTCGTATTCAAAATTCAAATCTAGACAGATTGTACTAGCAATGCATTAGCTCCAACCTAGTTGAGGGAGAAGTAGCATTGTTGCACATGCTGGGGAAGAGATAGGAGTGAAATGAACCATTAACTCAAGTCTCAAAATAGCCTAGCGAGAGGATTGGGAAAGAAGAACCATTTTCTACACAGATGAATTAGAGCAACTACAACACCATTTTGAAGATAAGACTGTGACTGGGTAAGAGAGAAAATGCTTGTCGCAGTGGAAAAAGTTGGGGGAATACTGTAAACAGGGGTGAAATGAAGTACAAGTATCATGAAAACCCATCCAAAAATTACATAACCAAGACCCACGAGGGCCAGAGAGAGCAGAAACATATTTTTGTTGGTAACATGGGCTAGCCTACAACTCAAACAGAAATTGGTTGGATTTGGAGTTTCAATGTTTAGAGAGAATATTAAACTCCATCACCAGTTTGTGAATGTGATTAAGAATCCAGATTAGTGGCATTTTTACTTGGAAACCAACATAAAGTTTATAACTAAACCAGGGGAATGGATGAACAAGATGGAGAAGTCTGACCAGATTGATAGCAGAACGAAAATCAGAATCCAATGATGGTAGGGCCATCATTAGGCCCATTGGAATTAAGACTGGCAACTCCACTTGAGGCAGCATCTAAGGCACCTGCGTAATAGAAGGAGATTGGTTTTTTATTTGTAAATAATTTTTGTAACAGTTGTAACCTGGACCAAGAGTCATGGAATTTTGTGATGCTGAGTGTAAATGCCATAGCCAGTGTTAAAGAATTCAATTAGTTATCCAGATATGGTAGTAGACATTATGAAAATGGTGGAGATGGGATGTAGAATGAAACGCAGATGGGCCGTGGATCCTTAATTTATCAGAGTGCAAAGGCCTACGATAATAGAATGCCAAACATTTCTGACCAAAAAAGAAATGCATTAGCTCTGATGTACAAATATGAATCTCCAATAAAAGGGTTTGGGCACCTTCAATCTACAAGCATGTCAATCTTAAACTAGATTTCTGCATAATTAAATGATCTAGTATAGCTCAGAGGGAAATACATGTAAGAAATTAATAACTTAATGAAACACTTTTTTCTCAATTGTTAGCTGAATGAAACACTCCAGGTCTTTGCAAAATATCTGCAAGACCTCAATTGCAGATATTGCAAAAGCTATCAATTGCATAAATACATGCGTATTTCAAACCTGATGTACACGATACAGCCTAAACATGTGAAAAAAAATAAGTTGCACTTTCAAAATGATAGAGAAGCTTACCGACACTATCCCCTTCCCCCGCTCTACACAATAAGAACAAAATGCATCGAAAGCAATGGTACTATAGTGGACTGCTATCTCATACATGTATTTCTATGAGCTCAGTTGAACCATTCATGGTTCAATTTGAACTTTTAATAACACTAGGAGCCACAGGAAAGCTCGTCATAGGCTATGGTGTCAACTCAGAACATGATAAAATTTTGTCCTAAAATATCGCCAGAGGTAATAGAAAATATGTAAAGGACAGGCCAATTCTGATTAGACTATACAATATGATCCCGCGCAACTTGTAATAATTACAAACACTCTTACTATTTACAGCCTCACTCATATAGAATCTATAGTTTATCTTTATTATGTTTCAAGACAGCTTCCATGTGGAGTTTTTCTTATAATGTTGTGAACTCCAATGGCTGCTCAAAGGCTTTCTTTTCGCGGCTCCCTCAGGTACTGAAGAAGAGTCGCAGCCTGCCATAACAAACATCCAGCAAGGCA